>VDFB02193867.1:430683484-430708172 GCA_007258455.2 Sequoia sempervirens
GTCGATCACACTTCTGCTTTCTCGGATGTAATGAGAGGCAACTTGAAGAACAAACTCGGTATTGTGCGCAGCTATAGGGAACATCGCCACCAAGTGGAGATTGTTGTGTACTATCGCTCTCATTGAATCAGGGAGGGGCTTCGTCTCTGTCAACTTTGCGAAGTCAACCAAGTCTTGATGGCCAACTTCTGTATCCTTTATTTCTTCAACTTTTGAAAGCACCATAGTTGGCGGATAGACGCCTTGATATTTGTACTTCATCTTGCTTTTTGCTTTAGAAGGAGGAGGCTTCGTAGCAGTCATCAAAAAGAACTGGAACACTGAGTACTCTTGATTTGACGATCTGAAAGTAGACTGTAATCCGTTTAGCCAAAACAAACACCAATTGTTAGGAAACATGGGTAAGCGCGAAATGAGCACAAGGATGAAAATTCATGAAGTGGATGGCAAGGCATGCAAAACGATGCACGAAAGTGAAAAAACGAGGCTCAGGAATGCACTGGTCAAAAATGAAGTTCGTTTGGAAGAAATTGGAAAAAGTCTGAAAAAAGTGTAAGGGCGCTAAAATTCAACGCCCTTACATTCTTGGAAAATTGCTTTTGGTGTAAGGGCGCTAAATTTTAGCGCCCTTACACTTTCCAGTGTTAGGCAATTTTTGGATATCTTCAAAATGTCACAGCGCTGAAATTTAGCGCTTTTGCAAATTTTGGCAATTTTGAAGATGTAAATGTAGGAGGGAATGGCGAAAGCGCTTTGAGCTTTTGACAGATGCAATGTTTGTAGAATGAAAGCTTTTGAAGACCATGTCTCATTATCAATGCATACGCATTCAAAGATGTTATCAAGAACATTTCATTTTTGAGATTTCCAAGTTTGCTCCAAAACGCAAGAAGAGAGCAACAAAGATCTTTCAACACAAACACGTTGGATAGATATAAGTTCCCAAGGGACATTGCGCACAGAGGAGGAAGGGGAAAGAAACGCGAAGGAAGGATAAGGGAAGAAACACATAGGGAAACAAAGAAACACGAATGCGTAGGGTAAGAAAATGGAAATGAAAAGAAGAAATGGGCATCGAAATGAACACGCACAGAGGAGAAAGACGCATTCAAAATAATGAATGAGGGTTCCATTGCATAAAGAGAAGAAAAACGCGAATAGAGAAGGGAGGACGCGAATGGAAAGAAAGTGAATGAACAAAACGCGAATGGAAAGAAAGTGAATGAACAAAACGCGAATGAAGAACAATACGCGAAGGATTCAAAAACGTAAATAATGAACATTAGATCATATACAGAACATAAGAAAAAGACAATGCAAAAGACTTACCAGAACCAAGGCGCGAAAACTTGCTGGGGAAAGAATGGCGAAAATCTTCAAAACGCGAAGCTTGCTGAAGAGGTGAATGGCAAAAATCTTCAAAACGCGAATTTGCAGTTGAGAAGCAAACGCACAGCAAGAGGAGAGAAAAAGGAAATAAAATATAAACAACAAAAGTGGCGAATTCATTCACTTAATTGAAAATGAAAATTAAAAACCTAACTCAAGTCGTGCAATAAATTTAGGCACGAAAAGTGGCACGATTGACGAAAAACGCGAAAACATGAAGAAACGTGCCAGAAGCATAAAAAACGTTTAAGTGTCGAAGAAAAATGTAATGGCGCTAAAATTCAGCGCCCTTGCATTTTTTTGGAATTTCACTGCATGCATGGGCGCTAAATTTTAGCGCCCTTGCATTTCCAAACTTAGTCAATTTTGCTTCAAGGCAAGAGCGCACTTTTTCAGTGCCATTGCATTTTTCGCAATTTGCAAAGTATGAACAGTGAAACGTCGCGAAAGATCTCGTTTTGAAGGTCTTCGCGAGGCGAAGGGGGAATGCTCAAATTGACTATTCGAGACTTGGGAACGCATTTCGAGGTGGCTTGAAAATCACTCCGTTATGCGTACTTGAACTTCACGAATCCTAGGAAACGGACAAGTTTCGTAGGGGGGTTATCCGTGGAACGAGCGCTGCTAGATTCCGTGATAACAATATTAAATGTTAATCTTTAATAAAAATTAATATAAATAAAAATATTACTTTTTAATGAACGAATGCATGCTTCAATTTTTTTTTTTAAGATAGAAAATTTAAAACAAATGTATATAAAAAACACTTTTAACTACAAATAAATCGCGGCAGCCTACTTGTGCATGGCCGTCGCAACTTAGAGCAACATTCAAGACTCTCAGCTCCGGCGGCAAGAAATAAAGAGAATCGATCAGCCAGACATGGTCATTGCATTTAGACTTATCTCGAGTGACTGGTGGACCTCATGTTCAAACTCCTTTCACCCGACGTTTCTCTGCTGTCGCGCCTTGAAGAAGTGTGTTGTGCCCTAGCCGCTAGCAGGAGATACTGTGCTAAAAAAACCCTAATAAAAAACTACTATGCGAAAATATATTGTAATAAAAATACAGTCACCATTTTCCATACGAATGTAGGTGCGAATTTTAACGAATTTTATAATTTTTAAAATGTTCAACGAATTTTGAACTTCAACCATGAAATTCGGCGAATGCTGTGACAGACCGCAATAGTGTAAAATTTTAATTTTTATTGTTAAAAAAATTATGTTTTTTTGACGAGAGACGCCATTTTGGGAGCGGGAGACTGCAGGAGACGCCAGGAAACTTTTACAAAGTCTCCACTCGCTTGGAAACGTTTCAGGAGACGGTACCAGTCTCGGATTCGCGCACCAGTCTCCGAGACTCGTTCCTAGGGTCAGGAGACGCGTCTCCCGGCTACTATGGGTAATTTACTAGGATTAGAATTTCATAGGCAGAGCTTAGGAGCTGGGAGATGTGTGGGCCCTAGGAATTAGTCAGTGGAATTTAAATAATCAAGGAAAGGTAGTTGGACCTCCACATGACAGGCAATCAGCAAACAAGCAGAATCAGATTTTATCTTTTTCATACAGATACCAGTGGTACCCACACTAGAAAGAGATGCCCACAATAGAGAATCTCTCTCAGGAAAGGTGAAGGTGCTAGCCATGAAAATAGAAGAATATTTAGCTACCTTGTCCTCATGTCCAAGGTGTATTTGGTGGGTCCCAGTTCATTGTCAACAGCAACCAAGGAAGCATATTCAAATCCCGATTGCCACACATCCCTTTTCACCAAGTCATCACCTTGCTCAAGACCTAGTGTTTGGTAAGTGGAATTTTCTAAGCATAGAAGCTAGTGGGAGATGATTCTAGTGCACAGTCTGAACTAGACCTACCAGATTCATACCTATTGTTGGACTGCACTAGAAATCCAGGGCAATCAGACCTTTGATGCATTAGACTGGCCCAGATTGAGGAAGGCACAACATATTAGTTTCCCCCAATTCAAGATGCCGTGAGCCTGGGAAGCCAGGGACAGGCGGTCAACCCTCATCCACTGGCAAACAACATTAGATCAGAGCATTTGCAGAGCCATTTTGGGGTCTACACACAAACTTCAGGCCTTGACACAAGCAAGGATGTATAAGGGTGTATCTACTGCACAAGGAGGTCTGCAATCTGAGTGGAGCTAGTTGAGGGTTTCACACCTCAACCCTTCACTATAGGGTGTTTGTGGAGGTGAATTCATATCTCATTGACAATGGCATCCCTGTGTGCCCAAACATCTACCCACGAGTAAGAGCAGGCAAGGATCCAAGGGGATCATTCCAGATGAGTTCAAGGGGATGATGAGCACACAATTATACTGAGAGGGGAGGAGGGGTGGAGGGGGCAGAGAGAATCGATATAACAACAATCTTTTACTTTTCAAAACTTAATCAACCACAACAATAATACTTTAAAATATATATATTATATATATACTAAGTTACCGATTCGCCATACTAAGCCTCCGAATACGATACGGTACGATTCGGGTACGAGATTCGAATTCGATACGATACAGATTCGGCCAGGATTCGAAATTTTCCCTGTGGATACGTTTCAAATTCGAGGCTTCTCTGCAGATTCTTCCAGGATACGGTGCGACGAATCCAAGCAGAATCTGCAACGTTTTTTCACGTCAAAATGCCCAGTCCGCAAAAAACGTGTTTTTTTAATCATTTTTTATTATTTTTTTGACCGGATGTTGACTTCTAAACATTTTAATATTCATTGCAACCCTAATTTCGACCTCCAAACACAGTAAATAGGTAAAAACAATTTCATTTTAACAATTTGTGAAAGAAAAACGAGTTTTTTTGCCTCCATTGCTGAACTTGCTCTCTTGCTTGCACAAGCTCGAATAAAGTTGAAGGCTGATCATTGGTTGTTCAAGGTTGATTGTTGTGCTATTCCTAAGCACTTGCAAGTGTTTGCCAAGATTCAAGAAGACTGTAGAGCAAGATTTGATCAAAAAAGGTAGGTTTCTTTGAAATTTTTTGAGTTTTTTCTTACATTTTTTTTAAGTTTAACAAATGAACTATTTTGTTTTGTTTTTATTGTATTATTTTTGTTTATTGTTCTCATTCTTTTAAGTTTTTTAGTTTCAAATTTCAATACCAAAATTATTTCAATCTATTGTGCCTTGGCCCTTAGGTATTACAATGGCATCTGCTTCTAATTCAGGCCAATCTCGTTTCAAAATAAGTGCAACCTCTCCCCTTTGGAAATATGTAGAAATGGTTCAACAATGTCCAAGTGGTGGAGTATTTGTTTGGATTTGTGGTCATTGCAAAATTCAATACACAAGCTCATACAGTCGAGTGAAAGCCCACTTGTGTAGTATCCCTAATATTGGCATCAAACCTTGTCTGGGACCTCCAGAAGGTGATGGCAAAGGCCTTGCAAATGACATAGTGTTGAAATATATTGCTGAGCAAGAAAAAGCAGATCAAAAAGCTGCTAGTCTTAAAAAAAACCATCCTTTGAAGAAAGGATCTCAATCCATGAAACCCCCTACACCACCTACTTATATTCCACCTACAGAAAGCCATCCATTTATGAACATCCCTCAAGAGCAAACCGTGCCCTCATCAAATAAAAGATCTAAGGGACCGTTGGAAGTTTCATTTCAGAATGAGGCAAGAGAGATTGCTGATCAAGACATAGCAAGATGTGTCTATGCCAATGGATTGGCATTCAACGTTGTTCGTTCACCATATTGGCAAAAAATGGTGAAATCTATTAATGAGGCTCCAAAGGGGTATAAGGGCCCAGGTTTTGAGAAGGTGCGTTGTACCTTATTAGAGAAAGAGGTGAAACATGTAGCAGACTCTTTGAAGCCCATAAGGGATTCATGGATTCAAACAAGGGTGACCATCGTTTCTAATGGATGGAAAGATGCAAAAAATCGCCCATTGATCAATGTTATTGCCGTGTCCCCTAAAGGGGCAATGTTTTTGAGAGCAGTGGATTGTGAGGGACAGGTGAAAGATGGTCCATTTATTGCTAACATCCTTTAACAAGCCATTGAAGAAGTGGGCCATCAAAATGTTGTGCAAGTTATAACCGACAATGCCAAAAATTGTAGGGCTGCTGGGTTATTGATTGAGGAGAAGTATCCACATATTTTTTGGACACCTTGTGCTGTCCACTCCCTCAATCTAATGCTACAAAAAATTGGATCCAAAATTGAGTGGATCAAACAGGTGTATGCTGAGGGCGAAGACATCCAGATGTTTGTCACCAACCACCATATGACACAAGGAATATTTAGACAATTCTCAAAATTGGAATTGTTGAAGGTAAGTTAATTGAAATTCTCAATATTCTTAAATTTTTAGTTTTCTTTTAATTTTAAATTTTGATTTTGTAAATTTAAATTACATTTTAATTTTTATTTTGATTTCCAAACAGGTTGCAGAGACCCGTTTTGCCTCCAACACAATTGTGTTGAGACGACTTATAAAGGTTCGTGAGGCACTTTGTGCCATGGTAATCAGCCCTAATTGGGCCATATGGAAGCAATCTAGCAGTGAAAGGGCAAATAGGATCAGGCAAAGGATCCTAGATGATTGTTGGTGGGATCGTGTTGAGTACCTGGTCAGTTTCACTGAGCCTATACTGAGCATGATCCGTTACACAGACATGGATAGACCTTGTTTGGGAGAAGTATATGATGGTATCGACTCAATGATTGAGAAGATGAAAACCATCATCAATGCAAAAGAGGAAGATCCTGATGAAAAGTTCTTCAAAGAGCTACAGGAAATCATGGTTGATAGATGGAACAAAATGACCACTCCATTGCATCTTCTTGCTTTTGCATTGAGTCCCAAATATTATAGTCCTGAGCTTCTTTCTGTTACATCAAGAGTTGCTCCATATAGGGATGTTGAAGTGGCTCAAGGTTACAAGGCAGCAATTCGGAGACTCTTCACTGATCGTGACCAACGTGATCGAGTGAGGGCTGAGTTCATGGCTTTTGCATGCTCCGTAGTGTTGCTCAGAATCTTGATGCTCTTTGAGACAAGTACAGGGTAGATGGTCATAGTTGGTGGTACTTCCATGGGCAAGAATACATGCACATCCAACCAATTGCAATAAAAATCTTATCCCAAGTAAGTTTTATATTTTGTAATTTTAATTTTAATTTATAATTTTATATTAATTAATAATTTTGTTTAGTTAAATTTTGTAACTCTTAACTATTTAATTTGGTCTTGACTCTTAATAGGTTGCTAGTTCATCTTCTTCAGAGAGGAATTGGAGCACATACTCCTTCATCCACTCAATAAAACGCAATAGGCTGCATTCAAAAAAGGCAGAGGACTTGGTGTATGTGCATTCAAACTTGCGCCTCCTTACACACAAGCAAAGTTCCTACAAAGAAGGAGACACAAGGAGGTGGGATATTGAGCCAGAGCAGCTTGACTTGGATGCTTCCACAAGTCACTTAGCTGCACTTGATATTGATGATGAGTATGAGCCTAGAGCAGCTACTGATCGTGAGAGTGGTAGTGTCGGAGCTACTGCTACTGCTAGTGGCAGTGCTTGTGCGAGTGCCACGAATGCTATTTGTGGTTCTACGCAAAATGTAGCATCTAATATTGCTAGTTTGTTTGATGATGATGACCCATATGATTCAGATTGATCAATGATCAATAATGGCTGATTGTAAACGTTTGACATTTTATGTTTGAACTTTAATTTATAATTTTATATCATGACAATCGAGTAATCACTAATATTTTAATATTTGACTTAGTGACTATGAAAGTGGTGATGTATTTTTGCTATGTTATTAGACTATTAATATGGTGGTGTATTCTGAACTTAATTACTACTGCAAATATGTATATATTTCTGATTTTTATATGTTTTTTGTATTGCCGTACCCAAGCCGTACCCAAACCCAAAAAAAAAGTTTTGCCGAATCCCGTACCGGATTCACGTACCCGTACCCAAATCCAAAAATGAATCAGTAACTTAGTATATATATATACAAACTTCTTTTGTAGGCACCAACCCACTGGAGACACCAATCCCCACTTGGAGAATTCATAAGCACCAACCCACTGAAGACACCAATCCCCACTTAGAGAATTTGTAGGCACCAATCCGCACAACTGAGCACCAACTTAACAAGAGACACCAATCTCTTATTTTAATAGGCACCAGCCTATGAATCCTTTCAATGGATGATTTGTCTTCACAAGATCTAAATGTAGGTAACTTTGCTTCACACATTTGCCTTAAAATCTTCTCGAATCTGCTCATAACATCATTCCAATCTACTTAAAACCTCTTTCAAAAATCTGTCGTAAGTCTGCTCCAATTTCTCCCACAAATGAGCTCAAATAGCTCTCATAAATCTCTTCAAATACTTTGTACAGATCTGCTTGAATAACCTCTTATTTCTGCTCTTCATACAAATATTGCTCTATAAAAATTGCTTCAAATCTGCCCTCAAATCTGCACTCAAATCTGCTAATATATGGAGAGATATTTCATTTAAAAACTTGCTTCTCACATCTCCATTTTACTTTGTTTTATATCCCTTCAAGCATACCCCTTCTCCCAAAAGAGGTGACTCTCCCAAGAGGGGTCGGCCAGCCTTGGGATAATAGTATTTTATTTATTTTTAAATCTCCAAGGTGTAATATCCACCCCAATTTTTTCCATTTTGCAATTGTTAGCATTAGCCAAAATAACAATGATAAACTAAATTAAGCTACTATCCACTTTCTAATCACCTAGATTCTGATATGGGCAAGGTGAAAGCATACGGTGGCAACGTGTACATTGCAATAATTGAAAGCAACCACTTGTTCAGTGGGGTGAGTGATAAGCAAGAATCAACTAAAAGCAATTACCTTCCACTTTTTTATCACCCAGATCCCGACGTGGGTAAGGTGAGAGCATACGGTGGTAAGGCTTACAATTAAATGCTTATGGAGTAAACCATTTGTTCAGTGGGGTAAGTATGAAATCTCCAAAGCATGAAAGGAAACATCCATTTATTCAACGGGAATTACAATTGGAAAAGAAAGCATTTGGCGGCTAGTCAGCCAAAGCAAAAAAGAAAGATCCTCTGCTTATTCAACGAGTTTAACATGAAGCCAAAGAAAGTTCATCCGCTTATTCAGCGGGCATAACATGAAACCAAAGAGAGTTCATCTGTTTATTCTGTGGGAATGACACTTATTCAATGGGGTTAGCATCAAACCAAACAAGAGCTAAATCGCTAAATGGCACCACTAAATCAGAATTCCAATGAGATCTCAAAATAAAGTTGTTATCAACAATTACAAATCTGTGAAATAGCTGCAATAGAGGACTGAAATTATGAGACAATCAACTCTAGATGACAACCAAGCAATAATCCAAGCCTGCAGCATGTTGGAGTGTAAACATCGTATACTATGAAGAAATGAAGAGTTAGCAGGTCTAGAATGTTGTAGCAGCAGTCTGATATGAATTTCTAGGTCCGATATCACTGTTGCAGCAATCTGATACACCAAACCAGCAAGCAAGAAATGGTCACAACTCCCAAAATAGCCTCCCAAATCCACAAGAAACACCAATCAGCTATCAACAACTGCCTAGGAAAGTCTGGGCGCCATCAAAAAGTCTTCCAAAGACTGCAAACAACTAGGAACTCGCTGTTGTTACCCGAGCTCACACCAACCAGCAATGCTACAACTTGGCAAGGGGGGCGACCAGCTCCTAAAAATTAGTTTCCTCACCAAAAAATCTGAGAATTAGAACAAAGGGGTGCCCAAGGATGAGAACGCAGATAGAGCAACACCCACAAAAAATTAGGCAATCCTCCAATCAGCAAGTGCACATCATATGGTATGGACTAGGGTTGGAAAGATGCAACCAGCAACCCAAAAACTTCAAGAAAATCACTCCAAAATGCTCCCAATTGCTGCAAATCAGTATTCACACCAAAATATGCATAGCTATAAAACATCATAAGAAGCCAAAACTGAAAACAAACAGAAAGCCATCACCAATAAGCTCCAACGGTGACTCTTGCAGCACACCCGCGTCCAGCTAGGGAGAATCTTTCATCTTCGAAACTAGAGCCACCTTGAGATTTTTCATCCTCAAAGCCCAAAGGATTCTATCTCCAATTCGACAATGATTTCATCCTCTTGTGGGTGATTTCTATAGACATAAAAAAATTCATTAAAAGTGTCCTCTTATTCAAATTTTTCCAATCATTAAGTGTATCCAAATATTATTATATTATTATTCTTCATTATATCATAATATCAACTTCCTCCTTTTTTACCATAATTTTCATATATTTAATCCATCTAATTATATTATGACCATTTTAATATTCAGTAAATTACATCCTTCTTCTAACCTCTTCCACACCCATTTTATCACCTATTTATCCTATTTCATTTCTTCTATTCCACTCATCTCATGCATGTGGGATATACTTCTCCATGCCAATCTTTTATCCCACATTCATTATGCAATTCGGATTCACCCAGAGGATGCCTATTTAAGCATAGCCCCCCTCTCATCTTTGATCCAACCACGTTCATTGCACTTTAGTTACTTTTGCATTTACTTTGAGCACTCTTTGTTTCTCATTCTCTTTGATCTTTGCATTTACTACTAGTATTTTGCATTTCTCATCATTTTAACATCACTAGAATCTTTCTCTCATATCCAATCAATCATAACCTCTTGTGTATGTGCTTTTGAGAGCATCAATTTCTCAACACAAGGTTGTGATTGTAGGAAAACAATGGAGTAGATTCCTGTTATTATGCATGCATGTTTAGATTAGATATTTGTTTTTGCATGTGTGTAACTCTATTGAGGATGTTGGAAATCTGAATCTTGATCTCATAAGATTTTAGAACCATTTTTCCTCCATCTACAAATAGTGAACCCGACGTGAACTTTCTGTTTCTTTTATCATGCAAATAATCAGTATCTTTCATCATGCATTTTGCATAAATCCGACAAGTTAATATGGAAGATGAATATTGTTAAGCAATTTGCATGTTACTAATTATGATTTAAATCGTCATTGTTTCTATACAAATATCGTCACTTTGCGTTTTTTGATCTTGTTAGGGGTGATTAAATAGAATGGTATTTCGAATTTGTTATCTCTGGCAACAGTATTTTTCAGGGCGGTTATGTATTTTGGAGGAAAGTATATTGCCTAATCATTTGCATTATCATTTTGTCATGTCCCCATTTTTGGCGAGCATCAGTGATCGTGAGATTGGCCTATCATGAGACCCTCGTAGGCTGACAAAGTGGTTAGAGGGTCGTTTCGGAGCTTGGCTCAGCTTCAGATTGGCAGTTTTGATCAATTGGCTTTCGTTCGGGCTCGTTCGGACGTCTCTTGCAGAATTGCTATTTTTAGCAGTTCCTGGCAGGCAATGTGGGACCCCTGCTATTTTTAGCAGTATGGCTTTGGCGACATCCGGAATCACTTCAGAGTTCGTCAGCATCAGACAGATCAGAAATCAGATGAGTAACGAGGAAAATATTAATATTTAATTGTATTGATTAAATATTAATTATTTAATGATTTATAATATAAAGTTATAATTTTACATTATAACTTAAGTGATTGCCTTGAGGGGTGCGCCCATCATCAGAAGGGGCCAGTTTGACATTTAAATTATATTAAAATAGTCAGCTGAGAACTATGGAGAAATTAAAAGAATTAAAAATGAATATTTTAATGAAACCCTATTCTTGAGGAAATCGCACTTTTCAGCTTATTAGTGGATTTGCCTTGGTTTCTGAGCCATTATGAGATTATTGAATTTTGAGAACTGATCATATTGATCTGAGCACAGACTTTAGGGTTTGAACTCGACTTCCTTGGGGAACGAGCCATCTCCAGCGGAAAGCAATTCAGAGAGTGTGCAATATCACTTGATCTATTGCCAACAGAGGTTTTCTCATTCAGAGTAAACTACAGAGCTTCAGAGGATTCCTCATCTTCAGTGTTATTCAGTTGCTTGCATTCAGAACACCTTCTATTCCTTCAGGCGCATATTTCTTGATATTCTGGAGACTGGAACTTGAGATTGGAGGAGGCCGTACAATATTAAATGCTGTTTCTGACAGGCTGTACCTGCTGTCAGGCCGTACCTGTTCAAAAACACGTGTTCCTTTGTCTTGAATGAAACGCCTTTGAGATCCACTTTATACCTACTTCATTGGAGGCGCCTATCATCTGGAAGTTAGCTGGAAACCCCGTTCTGAGGGAGATCAACATTATTTATTTCAGCCGTACAATTTTGTACCTTCAGTTGCAGCAAATACCAGGTTCTTAAAATATTGCAAATTCATTGTTTTAATTATTGCATGTATCTGGGTATTCCTGTAATCGTTAGAGAAGATTAAATAAAGATATTGGCACTTATATTCTCTCAATTCCAGAGCTATTTAAATTTTATAGAATTTATTATCATTTTTCCAAGCAAGCCGTACTTTTCATTTATTGTCAAAAAACTCAAAAATTGCAACAAAACCAAAAACCATCAGAAAAACCTAAAAACAGTCAGAAACGGAGATTTGGGGGAAACTAGGGTTTCTACACATTTGATTCGGCAAACCGATATTGATATGAAATTTATTGGTTGTGGTTTAAAATCTCCCACATCATAATAATCTTCATACGACTTTCTGATTTGGTTAGTGATTTATAATTGTTGGTCCGCATATGATCTCATCCATTATAGTCTTGCTTGATAAACTCAAACGATCAAATGGATTCGTGTTTCTAAGTTTGGTTTTAGCGGCCTCATAATTATTTTTTGTCAAAGCCTATCCTCATAAGTTCGATCACTATCTCATCTAAAAACTCATTTCATGCTTCTCAACATTCTATCACTTCAATGCCTTGATAGTATCCTTTATGTCTGCTTATTTTGGTGATCCACTATTGCATCTCCCTATGTTTGCTTAAAAGTTTTTATAGTCGTTTCCATTCCAATCCAACACAAACACAAGTCAAATAAATGGTCTTCAAAGATTTTCATGGCATTAAATCTGTCCTTGGCGCAAATTTCTTCATGTCAATCTATTCGGCCTCTATTTAGATTACATAGAACCAAATGGCAAGTGAAAGAAAAAAAAATAAAAAAATAAACCCAATATCTTAATTCGTTGAAAGTTTCTAAAACTTAATGGAGAAATATTCTAAGAATTTGGTCGCGATTTTCTTTTGCTATCTAATCAAATTTGTCAAATTAGGGTCACATTAGTAACTAATTATGTCGGATTAGGTTGACATTCGTAACTAATTAGAATAGTTTAGATTAATATTAGTAACTTAGATTAATATTAATTTAGATTCATTTTAGATTAATATTAATTTTTAATTTAGATTAATTTCAATTTAACTTCATAATTAGTTTTAATTTGGATTTTCAATATAGATTAGTTTTTAATTTAGATTAACTTTTAATTTAGATTAGCTTTCAATTTTAGATTAGCTTTTAATTTTAGAGTAATTTTTAATTTTAGATTAGTCTTTTAATTTAGACTAGTTTTTAATTTAGATTAATGTCTTTTTCCTTCATAGCTTAATAGGTGATTCTATGGCTAATCGTTGGTTTTTCTCTTTGCAGGTTCGCATGTCAGAGACTCAAAAGGTGAAAACATAAACTCTCGCTTTGCTGAAAACTTAAATTTGAAACTACTAATGACATTTGATGCAGGACATTCGTTGAAGACTTGATTTTGAAACTGATTGTCTGTATAGCTTAGACCACATTTTGTTTGGTGCTTAAAAAGAACAACAATCTTTTTCACATAGATTTAACTAGGGGGTTAACGAACTTTTGTTTTTCGTGCTTGTAAGATGGTAGGTATTATGCTCTCACCTTGTGCAAACTCAGTGATTAGAAAGCCAGACCCATCTTTTTTTGTGTTAATCCCTTAAAGGGGCCTACCTCGAAAGAGGGAACAACTCCAACCGGTTTTTCGCTTGGGCCGATATATAAATGGATAAGAATGAAGTGTCAAGTCCTCATGGTATGTAGGCCTTAGTCGTGCAGTGTCACTCGAAATAGGGTACTACCGTCAAACGTATAAGAGCCCCTAGTAGAGTGATTAAAGCCTTAAGTGGCTTGTTGGACGCTCTTGAGGTGCCACATCCCCAAGTATTCACTAAGAACCACTGTTTTAGTAGCCAAAATCCTTCTGTTTGCTAGCACAAGAGGTCGGACCTCTAAAGTCGTCTCACACTTTCATGGTTCATCATAGAGATGACAAATTTCTTGAGATCCTTGTGGTCTTAGGGAATTCAGAACTTGGTATGCCCGAGAAGTGAGTGCCATGGAGGGGAGCCAGTGCTACCAAATTCCTACGTCATCCACTTTGAATAGGCGCGGCTGGAGAAATCCAAGTGGGAACCCCGCAAATCACTAGCCATAGGTTGTGCTCGTCTTCAAGTCAAGTCAAAACATTCAAACATTATGCTTTTGAGTTTGAACTGCATTCTTGTCACAATCATTTTCAATCATAACCAAACATCATCACCTATCATAACCTTTGGGTCTCATGCTTCATCCATCATAATAATCGTCCCTAAACCATCCATAACCTTCCCAAAACTTCATTAATCATCCTGCAACATCCTCAAAACATCCCAAAACTTTCCTAAAATGGTCCTAATCCTTAATAATCCTAGTCACAAGCCCAAGGTCATACTTCGAGGAGCCCCTTTGCCTAATCATGAAGATAATCCAAAACCATATATCCTTCGAGGTGGGTCAAACTTGGCTCCTAGTGATAATGAGAACTTTGTAGAAATCTTAGGTCATCTTGATGATACTATTGACAAGGGAAATACCACCTTAAGTTTGGAATCATACACCACTCCATCTACTAGTCCTCCATCACCATCTAATAAAATGCCTATCTCAAAGCATACTAGTCCTACACCAACATCACCATCCAACTTCACAAGCTCTAATCCATCAACCAAAGAATCCTTTGACAATTTTCTCCAAAGACTACTAGCACGGAATACATCATCCCCATCCTCCAAGACCATTGTTGATGAAAATTTTGAAGATTTATGTGCAAAGAAATCTAAGTCCTCAAACACAAATAATATTGTGCAATCCTACCATGTCATGCATCTATCTTCATCCCCCATAAGTCAAAATAAACCTCATGAGTCTTCCACCCAAATTAACGATTCCATCCAACCATCCTCTCCTATCATACCATCTACATCCAATGATTCATGTCAATCTCTTAGTCCACAGCATGCTAGCATAGACTCCCCTACACATCAAGATCAAAGTATTCTTTCCACTCCATCCAATGATACCAAAATTCCACAACCCCTTCCAATCTTTGACCAAAATCCCATCTCACAAGAATCTCGTGATGATCCCCTCATTTCATTTTGTTTCATCCAAGATGACCCCCTTCTATCTCAAGAGAAAAGTATCTGTCCAAGTCCGCCTTCCACCTCATCTAATGAATCCATACCATCTCATGATTCCATTGCATCCCAAGAGCATGATAGTTATTCAATCATATCCAATGATGTCCTACCATCTGCTGATCAAGATATGCTTTCCACAAAATCTCAGGACTCCCTTCCTCATCAAGATCAAGATATACCTCCATTCAAGGATACCATTTCATTCCATGATGATGTTCATCCTTCTCATGATCAAGATATGCCTTTCATACCACTTCATGATGATTCCATTCCTAATAAAGAGCAAGCTACTCCATCTCCTACACCTCGTGATCCCTTTCCAAGTCAAGATCAAAGTACCCCATCATCCCCATGTCAAGATCTTATCGCCCATCCTAATTCCCCTTTATGATCACAATCCTCCATAAGAGTCTGTCACCCCTATTCAGGCTATCCATGAGCCCCTTACCTATTAAATGGGTTCCCTCACTTTTATCCAAGGTAGTTTACTCCAAGATCTTGTTATTCCTTCCAAATCACATCCACCTCACAATGGACTCGCATCTTCTTTCATAAATAATACATATCCCGTTGGCAAATGAATGTGTCAAAGTATGAGGCCTTCATGAACAAGGTGTCCTAGAACCCCTTTATACCCAAGAAAATCCATATTATCATGGCCTTGGTTATACATCTCACACTCAAAACATTGGTACCCATTGTAAGTCTAGATTCCATCAAAATAAACCTAAGTATCCTAGTCCATCAAACCTTCCATCTATCCTAGGTCCTTATCCTAGTCCATCAAACCTTCCATCTATCCTTGGTCCTTATCATCCAAACCCTAGTTCATCAACCCTTCCATCAATATTGGGGCCCTACATCCCTCCATCTCCTATTCATCAAGAACAACAAATGCACACATCCTTGATGCCCTCTCAAAATTCTACCCACATTAACCCATCCATAATACCTCCATATCATTCATCTCCATCCACTCATCCCATTGCTCTTGGAAGCAATTTGGGTGCCAAATGTCAAAAGCTTCCATATCAAAATCCACATATATCAAAGGATCAACATGTCTCCTTGAAGAGACATGCAAAAATAAAAGAAAATCTGATCCAAAGTCAAAAGAAAAAAATTCAAAGGCCACAAAGGCCCCTAAATCAAAAAGAAAAATTTCAAAGGCCACAAAGGTCCATAAAGCAAAAAGAAAAATCTCAAAGGCCACAAAGGCCCACAAAGCAGAAAGAAAAATCTCAAAGGCCACAAAGGCCCACAAAGCAAAAATCAAAGTCAAAAGCTATGTGGATTCCTCAAAGTCTCATAGAAGCAATAAAATCTAAATTGGCATCCAAACTTGCTAATCCAAAAGCTTCCTCGAATTGTCCATCTAAAAACTTGTCACCTTCAAACTCCATTTCTCCTCCATCACTCCACCAACCTTCAAGGCGTGTGTCGACGTTGATCTTGCCATCCATTTCATATAACCATCAACAAGCTTTCCAACCTCCTATATATTATCCAACATTCATCCTCCATTATCCTCCTTTAATCCAAACCTTTGCATAAGTCCTTAGCTTCTTCCATCATACCATTAATCTACCAATGTTTATGAGCCTAATCCTCATTACCATGGTTTATTAGAGCACATATTCAAGGGATATTAGCCATGGAATTGATGCTTGAGTCCTACCTCCATCTTCCTATCATGCATATACTACCTTCCATTCTCATTTATCCCTATCCATATCCTAGCTTCCATATTTCTCTTGCACTCTACACTTGGGGGCAAGTTTCATCCATCCTATCATTCACATCCATCATCCTCTTTACGTTCATTCCTCACATTTCCACCTATGGTCTTGACAAGGCTAAGAATCTTCTTGAACATCATATATCTTATCCTATACACTTTATCCATATCTTCCATGCCATATCCTTCACCTTATCCATATTCCATCATTCTATCTAAATACATCCTTTCTTCCCTTCCTTGGTCTTGATGAGGAATAGGGGAAAAATACTTAGGTATTCAAACAAACTCAAAAAAATCCCTAAACAATAACACTTTCAAATCACCACACAACTTTGAACTTCAACAAAATCAAAACACGCCAAGATTGACAATCAAGTGGACAATGAAACATACCTACCAACCCATCTTTCAGATCTATCCAAACACATAAACTGTGACAAGAATCAGTTATACATTGAAACATGATGTTTGTCTGTTTGTTGGTCTTTTGATTATTTTATGATTTTTATCTTTGGTGGCATGTCTTTTAGCTTCTCTAGGATGTTTGGGACTAGAGAGGCGAGGATGGGGCATGTTCACTTGTTTGTTGTCTGTGGATTGTTTCTTATTCACAAGATGACTCGTCTTAAGACATGGTTATCCAAAACCATCAAGGACCTATGAGTCTACTATGGATGAGAGCATTCCTTGTCTAATAGTGTCTTCCATGCAATAAGTATTTAGGTCATCTAAGGTCTTTATACCTAGATGCTTATACTTCACTGCTAAATAAAAAAGCAAATAGTATTTAGGTCATCTAGAAGTTCATGTTATCTAGACGCTTATACTAATTTGCGACATAATAAGCTCGATGATGATATAAGCACTTAAAAAGCACAAGAATTTTCATCACCTTGCATTCTCCCTTTTCATCAATCATTTCTTTCCTCGTCCTTCCCTCTCATTTTTCTCTTCATCATTTTGTTCATCTTCCTTGTCACGGAGAAATCAATCAATTGCTTTCTTTAACTGATGTATGTCTCTTGAATCAAATCTCAAATCACTAAACTTGCTTCTCGAAATTTCATAACCCCTTGATCAATCAATCAATCAATCATTGTATCAACTTATCTTGCGCAAGCATCAATCTCAATCAGCTTAATTAGCTCATCAACCCGGCTATACTGATCATTTCCATCAATTGTTCAGTTACGCCCATCAACTATGCATTTCCATCAAATATACATCACCGCTTAATCACTTGCGCAATCTCAATCATCTAATCATTTTCCTATAATCTATCGAGAGATCAATCCTCTTACAATCTATTCGATTAATCTCTCGAGGGGGCATATCATATTCATCATTATCCTTATCAGGATATCTCTGGGGCATGTATCAGTTAATCAATTTTTCTTTGAAACAACGCAACAGGCTACATTGTCTCAAATAGGGGCAAAATGTACACATAAAAATTTTCATTAAAAGCGTCCTCTTATTCAAATTTTTCCAATCATTAAGTGGATCCAAATATTATTATATTATTATTCTTCATTATATCATAATATCAACTTCCTCCTTTTTTACCATAATTTTCATATATTTAATCCATTTAATAATATTATGACCATTTTAATATTCAGTAAATTACATCCTTCTTCTAACCTCTTCCACACCCATTTTATCACCTATTTATCCTATTTCACTTCTATTCCACTCATCTCATGCATGTGGGATATACTTCTCCAAGCCAATCTTTTATCCCACATTCATTATGCAATCCGGATTCACCCCGAGGATGCCTATTTAAGCATAGCCCCCCTCTCATCTTTGATCCATCCACATTCATTGCACTTTAGTTACTTTTGCATTTACTTTGAGCACTCTTTGTTTTGCATTCTCTTTGATCTTTGCATTTACTACTAGTATTTTGCATTTCTCATCATTTTAACATCATTAGAATATTTCTCTCATATCCAATCAATCATAACCTCTTGTGTATGTGCTTCTGAGAGCATCAATTTCTCAACACAAGATTGTGATTGTAGGAAAACAATGGAGTAGATTCCTGTTGTTATGCATGCATGTTTAGATTAGATATTTGTTTTTGCATGTGTGTTTCTTGCAGGTAACTCTATTGAGGATGTTGGAAATCTTAATCTTAATCTTAATCTCATAAAGATTTTAGAACCATTTTTCCTCCATCTACAATTTCATCCTCTTGAAATCACCCACAAGAGGATGAAAACCAATTTCACCTATTTAGCCCATAAATAGGATGAAATCGTTGTCCAATTTCACAAGAGGATGAAAACCAATTAAATGTCTAAGTTTAAATCTTTAATTTAAGCCTTCAGATATAATCGCCATTTAACCTTATATCTTACTCAAACATCTTATGAATCTGCTGCAAATTGTCTTATAAAAACTTATCCAAATCACCTTAAATATGCCACTTCAATATGCTGGTATGAACCGCTCTACTCATAAGAATGTCAACATTTTCAACAATCTTATCCATACGATTTTGACATCAATGACAATATTTCCAACAGGGGATACCGAAATAATTATTGATATTGATGATTGTGTGTATACTATTGTACCCCAAAATTAAAATTTTTGTTACACTTAGATATTTTGAAGAAAAGAGTAAAAGTCTTGTCAAAACAATCAAAAAGGTCAAAGTTTGGGTGTGCATGTCCTGCATGAAGGGTTAAAACACAAAATTTTCAATTTCTGACGATCTGGGTCTGCTAAGAGCAGCTTGACCTACAAAACCCAGATCTCAGTTTTTCATCCCTAAATTTTAGAAAAACTGCTATTTTTAGAAATTTTCTCGAAATAGTAACGTTTTCTGGGTTTTTCTGGGTTTCTTTCGAAACGGATACTGGCAAAATTTTCTAAAAATAGAAAGTTGGTCCGTCAGGGTCCGAACTGATTTTGATTGGCTCAAAATGTGTTCGTATCAGGCTGGTGCAGTCAGAATCTTAAAATAATCAGTTTTGCCCTACTGGGTCCATTCAGCTTTTTCAGAAGCATATCTGGAGTTCCGAGGTCATCAATGGAGGTCGTCCGACTGCCAGGCGTCAATTTCAGCATTCAAACTTCCGGCAGAAGGCGAAATGATGAACATGCACGAGGATCGAGGAAGAAAAGTGAAAAGTCATGAAAATTTTCTAAGTCTGCTGAGTTTGGGCGCCCTAAGAAGAGAAAGGCGCCCACCTTTTTAGGTCATCAGATGAGTGAATTAGGGTTTGGATCTCAAATGGAAGTTGCTCAGTTTTCAGTCAGCTTCGCGATGGATATCCCCGTCAGAGCATCCGACGATCCAGTCTCCGGCAAATTCAAGTCAAAGTGGAAGTATAAAATGAAGATCTGAAACTTGAAGATTGAATTGAGAATTTTTCTAAGTCTGGAGAAACTGGGCGCCCTAGTTGAAGAAAGGCGCCCAAATTTTCAAGGGCTCAAACAGATGAATTTACCGTCGAAGCTATAATGGGATGTCTTCAGAATTCAACAGGCTTTCGGGTGAGCTATTCAGCACGACAAACGGAGCTCGCAGTCATCAGATTCAAAGGGCTGAACAGAGGGTCCGATGAGAGTTGAAAAGAGAAATTCAAAAGCAAAAGTAAAAAATCAAAAAATAAACTAAGTGTTGGTAAACTGGGTGCCCCCAGTCAAGATAGGCGCCCAACCTTTTGAAGGGTAAAAATCCACTTTTTGACAAACGTGTCTCCAGAGGACCCCTCTTCATTTTCCGTCAGCTTCGAGATGAGCACAAACATTCAGCAATCCGACGCCCGGAGCTCAAGATTTAACAAGATCATCTGTGGAAGAGAAGTTAATGAAGAACTTGGAAATCAGGAAAATGGCTAACACTGAAGAAGTTGGGCGCCCCTAGAAGGAAAAGCCTCCCGTGAATTCGGAGGTCAAAATCAAGTTTTTAGCAGGAGGTGCCTCCAGAACGTCTTTTTCAGAATCAGTTAGGCTCCGCAGTGAACCACTCGGCTCGCCTGTCGGGTTAATCAGTCAACGAGAAATCAGTGGCGAAGTGGCATGTTAAAATTGAGAAAAGTTTAAAAAGTTGAAATTTTGACTAAGTCTGGTGAAGTTGAGCGCCCCTCTTGGAGAAAGGCGCCCAAATTTTCATGCCTTAGAAGATTTTTGAGATTTTTCAAAATTAAAAAATTTGTGAGAAAGAGAAAGGCGCCCAAATTTTCATGCCTTAGAAGATTTTTGAGATTTTTCAAATTTTCAAAATTTGTGAGAGAAAGAGGATGGCGTCCAAATCTGAGAGGCTGAGATTTAGGGTTTTGAAATAAAAGCAGAAAAAAAAAGCAAAACCTAAATCAGAACCTAAGTCTATTTAACACTTTTTTTCAATGTATTTTTCATTATTTTTGCAGGTAGCATCCAGAGGAGAAAGTTGGAGCAGCAAGTTTGAAGAATTTTTGTGATTCAAGAATCCATAGTTGCTGGTTTTACATCAGATTTTTCAGACCAGCAAGCATAAACCCTTGTTCTTTCAAGCTTTTTGTTCCAGAAGATCAAATTTTTCAACAGAAGGCCAAGGCTTTCAATTTTTTAGTCATCTGGGTCTTTTTGCCTCAATCTTCTGAAGAATTTTTCAAGAACTTCATCAAGTTGCAGCAAGTACTTTTATTTTGCATGTCAGTGAAAACCTCAATGCATTCAAATTTCAACCATCTAGGTCCTTTCCAATTAGTCTTCTGAAGAAAACCCATATCGCAGCTTTTTTTTAAGAAAGTTCAAAATCTAGGGTTGGCTGCTTTTTCGATCAAACGTCAGGGTTTTGGTAAAATCCAATCAACTGGGTCCATTTCTAATGATATTCTAAACAAAACCCAGATGCCAGTTTTTTCGGGAAAAATTGAAGAAATTAGGGTTTGCTGCTTTTTCAGGCTAAATTCAAGATTTTCAAAAACGGACGATCTGGGTTGTCTTGCATCGATATTCTGAACAAAACCCATATCTCAGAAAATTTTCTCAAAAATTCGTCCGTTGGAGCACAAAAATCAGCATTCTAAAATAGAAATTGCACAAGACTTGTCCAACTGTGCATATTTACGTATCATTCTTCGAAGCTTTTCTGAAATGGAATACACTCCTAATGTTTTCAAGTCCGAATCAGCACTTTTTCACAATTACATCAAAACAGCTGAGACAGACTTGCATCATGTCAAGCCGGTGTTCGATCTACATCCCTTGGAGAGAGCAGGCAACACTTCAATCAAGAACCTGGGTCATTCTGGACTCCTCGCAGCAGCATCTATTCCTATATCAGTTCAGAGCCTTGAGTTCGTAATCGCTTGCATTAAGCATTACAACCCAGCTACTAGGGAGATCCAGTCAGCGGATGGCAGGTTGATTTGCAGTTTAAAGCCTGACATGGTTGAAAAGTGTTTTTCCATTCCCCCATGGCCTGAAAGTGTAACTCTTTCGAGGGATGAATGTGAAAAGATGTGGAATATACAAAGACAAATATAGCGTTAGAAGACGCCCTTAGATGGATGTAAGAAAAACATAAGACATTGCCTCCAAGAATGTCGACGAGGGGAGTTCGTTGACGAGGGTTGCCATCATCATCACTTTGCTCAACAGGGTCACTGGTTCAGCAGATGCCACCAAGTTCCAACCTTGGATGTTTTATGCCATACCTCACATTATGAAAAAGACTGAGTTTTATGATTGGCCTACTTTGATAAGTGACTGCCTACATCAGCAAATAACATAATATTTTCAGTTTCATGTATTCCACATGGTGTCATATCTAGTCTATTTGGTGGCCTATCAAGGTCAATTCAGAGGATTGAACACCGAGGGGTCATTGAGCGTTCAACACATATATAACTACATCCTCACCGAATTCACAAAAGTCGCTAAGCACCACCTTCATAAAGGGGTGAATCTATAGGCATTCTTTGATGTACACAAGGTACGACTTAGACAATGAATCTCGGTAATCGCCCCAAGATATCTTCGCTTCGGGTTAGAGCAAAGAATGGCGTATCGGGTTGATTGGTTTTTATACAGCTCTTACCTTTACTCTAATACTCCGTGGTTTTATGGTTATTCGTGTGCCCCGCTTCATGTTGCCAAGGTATCCGCCAAATGAGGTCATCTTCTATGGAATTCTTGAGGCAAGCTCACGGTGTCCACACAGTCTTAAGAAATAGAAAGAAACCCTCTCTTCACTTTCCATTAGGGTTGGGTATTTATACATGCAGGACTGCTGCAGATGCCAGGACAATTGGAGAAGAATTAGATAAATTCGGTCTCAAATCCTATAGTGAGAGGCGGTCATTTGATCCTCATGGTGTCTATGCTGGCCGGTTGGAGAAGAACTACAATCACATACCCGCACTTGAAGATTTTTGGGCTAACTGTGCAGATGAGTTTGAAGTGCGAAGGCGTAGTTACAGCAGGTTGACTCTCCATCAGATGAAAGATTGTTTAAATGAAGATATAGAAGGGCTCTCTGATGATGATGAAGATGTGCTTCTACCGATGTACACTCAGAGACGAATCGAGGATCAGCCTCTTCCACAAGTTAATTGGGCAAACAAGGAATCTCTTTCAGTTGAAGACAGAACAAGACAAGTCATTGAGTATAGTAAGGTTTTCTTAGTGCTTAAAAGGAAGAACTCTATTCCAGTAGCAGAGCCGCCAAGGATAATTCCCTCTTCTTCTACAGCACAGTCAAAAGGAAAGGGTAAAAGTCAGTCTCAAGATGGCGTCAAAGGATGTAGATCAAATAAAAATGTAAGGAGAAGGTTGGATTTCTCAGGCATAGTCATACGGGAACAGCCTACAGTTGATTCAGAAATTCCTCTTGACGAGCCCATACCTCAGAATGAAGCAGAGGAATCACCTTCAACACATGTTCCTGTACCTTTGACGGGTTCTTCACCAATTCACATTGATCTTGATATCGAAGATGATGAAGAGATCGCAGCAGTACCTCCTGAGGAAGTTAGTAAAGATACTACGGTGTCTTGGCTTGAGAACTCCTTAGGAAGGGTTAGGAGAAGGCCTTCATATCAAGTGAGTGTTGATGATCTCGATAACATCTATCAGGAACCTCCTAAGAAGAAGGCAAAGAAGCAAGTTCAATTTGATAGGAATCCTGATAACGAGATTGTCGTAGAGACTGCAGTGCCCCCAGAAGATAAGAATAGGGATGAGGTGAACATGGATGATTTTGTCATGGTCAAGACTAATCTTGGTAGAAATACCAGACATGCAGATTTGAGTCTCTTCAAAGTTGTATCTGAAAACCTACATGAAAGAGTGCTTAAAGATGGAGAAGGCAAGGCAGCCCTCAAAGCTGAAAATCAGCAGCTTAGGCTTTTCATCTCTAACCTTGTTCGTGGTTCTTCACAAACAACCTAGTTGCTGCCCCAGGTCTTGGAGACACCAGCTGATCACCATCAGTTAAGACAGCTGGTCATATGGGGGAAAGAGACTCAGGAGTGGATTGAGAGCTTCATTGTCAGAGGAAAGGAGATCTTGGCTCGGATGTTCCGGTTGAGAGAAAACGCTCATGAACTTCGTCAAGGCATCCAAAGATTTGAACAAACATTGGCTGAAGTAAAACCTAGGCATGAGATTATCATTGCTGATTTAGACACAGCCTACGGTTCAGCAGTTTCAAAGGAGCACAAAAGACAAATCCTTGCGTGGAGAGAACGCCATGTTTTCAAAGTTAAAACCTATGAGAGGATATCCGAAGAATTCATCGCCTACAGACAAAGGGTGGTTGAAGCTCTCCTTTTCATCAGTGAATTTGTCATAGAGATCCCCTCTCAGTACAGCCTTGAAGATGGTTCTTACGTCAGGCTTGAGGAGGTGCAAAATCAGTTCCAGAATGTTGTTCATAGTTGCAGCCTGGCTGGCTAAAGCGATAGCCATATTTCAAGAATGTCAAGAAAGTTTGATAAAGCCGCCAATGAGGTTGGAAGCATTCCCAGATCCATTGCAGATACGAAGATATCTTGAAAAGCTGTGTTTTATTCGTTGATGGCATAGGATGCACCTCAACCGCATTAATAATCTCAAACTTCCTAGCGG
>VDFB02193867.1:430708272-430834672 GCA_007258455.2 Sequoia sempervirens
ACATAATTGCCCAATTTCCTTCTAAACTCTCATCCAAAAACTTTCTCTTTTTCTCATATTTTATCAATGTGGTTCTACTATAACCAATTTCAATTGAAAGTGCTGACATTTTTCTTTTTCTTGCTATATCTTGATGTATAATAGATGTCAACATCACCCTTCATGTAGTGGCCTTATCCATAGTTTGAGATCCTTTCCCAATGGAATCTAAACCCTTTTTAACATTTTGAACAATATCCTTTTGTAATCCCATGTGTTTCTTCTTATTTGATGCTGAATGGACACCCAACAATTGTAATGACTGTTTGAGCTCATCACGAAGAAGTAAACATGATAAAAATTGGGTTTATTCAAGTGTATCAAGATGATTGAAATGATGATTGATCATTCCATTTACAGATTTAGTCATTTAACTCTTTCTCTTATTATAAGGCTGGTTGGCAAAATATTTGAGTTTCTCCATATCCATTTCAAGTAAATGATCTAAATTTCTATGAGAAATTTGTTTCCCCACCTTCTTAGCTAGTTTTATATGCTCATCCATACCAGTAGGAGGAAGTGATCCCTACCCCTCTCCAAAATGTAGTGTTTGAACTTGTGCCTCCTCCCTATCTTCAAGGACCATTCATTCTTGAGCGGATTCATTTGATCCAATGTCTAGATTTGGCTCGACTTGAGCATGAAAACTTCCTTCTTGTTGAGCCCTTCCTACACATGTGTCAAAAAATATTTTGCAAGCAAAAGTGAGAGATGATGTTAAATATATAAGTGAAGTTTATGTATGCAAGCAAACAAACTGATAAAACTTGATGAGCTATAAGTGAGAGAAGTTTGAGCTAGTTTTATATGCTCATCCATACCAGTAGAAGGAAGTGATCTTGACCCCTCTCCAACAAGCATTGTTTGAACTTGGGTCTCATCCCTAACTTCAAGGTCCATGTGTTCTTCAATGGATTCAATTGATCTAATATCTAGATTTGGCTCGACTCTAGCTTGAGGAATCCCTAGAGCATGAAACATAAAAATAATTTGAAAACATTGAAGTGATGAAAATAAAAGATCAAAGACACAAAAAAAAAATTGAAATAAAAAGAATTGGCTTAAGGAATTGGAGTCAAGGATCATATAAACATTGCAACTTGCATGACCAAGATGACTTGAGGACATTTAAAAGTATTTATAGTCATTCAAGTGCAATGATGGTTAGAAAACTTCAAAGTAAAATTCCTAAACAAACACTTGAGAGTGAGAGAGAGAAGAAAAAAGCATGTACCTTGTTTCTTTCTATGATAATTTTCCAAGTTTTGATCACGTCTCTTTTGTTCTTCTTCTTTTAACAATTTTCGTTGAGATGCATTTTTTCTTTTTCTTTGTTATCCCATTTTCTTCTTCAACTTAAAGATGACTCTAAACAAGTCCTCTACCAACTTAGTTAAATTATCCTCCAAACCTTTCCTAGCTTCAGCCATCCAGCTTGCCTTCCATAAGACCTGATTCAATCACCCTACCCGACCAACAAAGTAAGGATTGGTGGGAAGAATGTACATTATTTCACTAATACCTTTTCCGAGTGAGAAGGAAGTAATTCTGGGCGGCTAACTCCTTGGCTATATTGGATTGATGCTCGGATTAAGGAGGGATGCTTGGCAAACAACTATCTTTCCTAGGCAGGTTCATCGCTCCTCCCATTCGTTAATCAACTATACTATAACTATTCCAGTAGATCCAAGGGGAATCTATCTCAGTTGGCTGGAAAGATAGTTCCGTTACAGCTTAGGCTCATTGGCTCAACCTGCCTACCTGCTCATATCAACCTGGGGGTGTGGGAAGGGACCTGCTCATTGGCTCAACTGGGGCTATCCTTTCACCAAGCTCCCACTGTGAAATGAAACATCCAACTTGCCTTCTAGCATGTTATGTATATAATATATTTACCCATCCAGTTGAATGAAGCTTTGTCCTCCCATTGGAATTCTAGCATAGCTATTTAGCCCAACGAAGATAGCCTCTAAGCTAAAGTAGTTATGATTTATCACTCAAACTGTATTCTCAGCAAGGTTGAAGCAGTTTGTCAAATGGAGGTATCGCTCGCTCGATCGGCCATCTGGGGGTGAATGCAGGGTGGCCTTGTAGGCAGGTCCCTACATTCTGCTAGGATTGGAGAAGGTGGAGGGGGGCCAACCCCACCAACCATACCTGCCTTGGGTGGGGAGCTTCATGAATGGAACCAAGGCCCAATACCAACTCTCAGTTTCTGAATCTACCTCCCACCCTAAGGCCCAACTAACTATAATCTACCCCATATCCCCTACCATAGCCCCTACCATAGAATTTTAGGGGCTATGGTCGGGGCTATGGTAGGGGCTATGGTAGGGCTAGAGAAACTACCTTGAGCCCTGGAACAGCTGATTCCCCCCACCTGCCTAATAGTAGGGGCCCACCTACCCCTACTATTCTAAGGCTCCCCCCCATAGAATAGTAGGGGTTTCTACCTCCAACTAGAATGGGGCCCGCTTCAAATAATAGGGGCTCCCACTTCTATAATATACCGGGGGGAATCACCTTTGTGATTAGCAATGTAAAATTCTCGAATTAGCAATGACACATTCCCTCCTTGGATCCGGTAGCCTCTAATCAGAGTGGTGCAGGATGGTAGCCAATAGAGATGGGGGTGTGGGCTAGAGAATACTATCTAATGGCTAAAGAATACTATCTAATGGATGGACCTTCTGAAATGTAGTGTAAAAATGAAAAGTTGTCAAGCTCCAATATTTTCCTCCTTGATAAATGTGCAAAAACTTCTTCTCCAAAATCTGTGCTCCAAGTGAATCAAAACTATTCAAGTGTACATGGAATAACTAGATCCTAGTTTAAATGAATCAAGTAGTAAACAAACAAGTTTTTTCATTGTGGAGTTTGTTGTTATTTAATTCATAGGTATGTGTGCAACATATCTAGTAATTTTATAATTTTGTTAAAGTGTCAAAAATGTATATTAGAGGTATAATTTGAATTGAATTTTCTTAATTATATTTGAATTGAATTTCAAGTTAGTTGTTGAAAATGTATAATAGAGGTATAATTTGAATTAAATTTTCTTAAGTATATTTGAATTGAATTTCTAGTCACTTGTAAAAAACGTATAATAGCTAGAAATAATTTGAATTGAATTTCAAGTTACTTGTCAAAAAGATTATATCTTGTTCTCAACTCAATGGTTCATGTTCCTTAAGTCATTTTCTTAAAAATATTTATTGTGATCAACATGAATGAACTTAATTATAAAGTGGCATTGATTTCCCTAAAATTCTACTAGAGATCAAATGTATATTGAATATAAAGAAATGTAAGTTGTAAGAGATCATTAACTAAGAAAACATGTATGTATATTGGATATTTAAAACAAATGCATACATATATTATGTGTAAACATGTTTAAACCATAAGCAAACACATGTACATATATGTAAATGGATTCAATACATATAAACATAACACATATTATAAGCAAAGAGGAAAATGTATGTATATATCATATAAGAAAATGTATGTACATATCATAAAAGAAAAATGTAAATTAAAGATCATCAAATGTCGAATACTAAAGATCAACAAATAAGCAAATGTATGTATATCATATAAGCAAATGTAAGTTAGAGATCATCAAATATCAAATACCATTAAAGATCATCATATAATCAAATACATGTGGTAAAGATCATAAATCTAGAATGAATGGCCTAATATGAATGTCTACTCCTACATGAATGGCCATCTGAATGAGAATGGTCCTGCTTTGATGGATGTGTTGAGCCCTGCAAATAAAATTGTGTATAAGATGTGTTAAATACATATAATTTATATTAAATAAATTTTACGAAAGTTATTTTTAAATGAACTTGTATTTTTAATTATCAATCTAGATCTATGCATACATAAATATATTGCATGTACATATACACATGTGATTATATAAAAATGTAAAACTCACATGTCCACTGATAGCAGATTTATCCATAGAGTTACATTGATCATGCACACGATTTGGACCAAGGCTAGGAGTGATATGAGGTATGTCCACTTGTAACAATATATATACATATATATATCAACTTACATGAATATCTAGTTAAAAAAAATTTAAAAAATAATGAAAAAAGAATTGAAACATGCACATGCACATGCACACACACATGCACATCATCTGATATCGGATGACCTAAGTCCTCTAAAATAGTCACCTCCACCATATGCACCAAATGATCAAGAGATGAATCAACATCTACATCCATCTGATCTATCCCATGTCGTGCCATAAATGATGAATGTAGAGGACTATGAAGGTGAGATGGCATCGGTGATGATGAACTAGAACCAATCAACATATCAGTAAAACCCATAGTCTGTGTAGCTTCCGTATGAAGTGTAGTTGGATCCTGATGTGCACTAGTGCTCGGCTGAGAGTGATGGGATCCTGGAGCTGAAAGACCTCTACATCTCAAATGCTCTCTAACATGCTCTATATCGATCCCATTGTCTAATGCAATGTGGGCATTTGCCTCCGACAGGTCCTCAGCCAAACAATGCAGAGTCATGCATGGCATATCTCTTGTAAGTACATCAAGCTATGTAGGAGTAGGGATGCCAGCTACTATAAAAGGATCCATGGTGGTCCATTGTGCTGAAAATGGTGTGGATCGGGAATGTCTGGATATCAAATACTGACCTACACGATCATCAGATATCCTAGTGGTGTCAGTCACAATGTCATCTATAGTGTGAGTTTCTTCCTTTTGGGAAGCAACGACAACCTCATCTGCTATGGGGGCTAGAGTTGGGGTGAGAGCAGGAGACCTGTCACCAACCAATACCCTAAACACTGGGGGTGGTCTATCTACTCGACGATAGGTGGGCCTATCAGCAATCCTACCATGCCCCTGACCAGCATATGGTGGAATGTCCAGGTATTTAACTTTGAGGCCCAAATGGACCTCAGCATATAACTGCTGAACAAAATACAATAGAATCTAGTCATTGTTTGGGTATAGACCATGTGCTACGAGAAATCATGGGTAGATCAATGAGGCCATAGCATGATCGACACATCTAGTGACATGGTATCCCCTAACCTTACACACATTTTGATAAAATGGAAAACAAGTGGCTTTTATCATTTCTTTGGTGACACTATCTTGTATTTGTTTAAGGGGAACGTCACCATGTACTTCTTCCCGCATGCGGGAAAGAATAGTAGTCACTCTATTTGGGGAATATGCACTAGTCCTCTCAAGTTCATCTTTTAGTTTTTCTAGACTATGCAATATTAACATGCATGGTTCATTATATATCCCCGGGTTTGCACCCTGTGCTAATGAATCTCTCAATTTTTTATCTCATTACTAGTATTTGCAAACAAAGAATCCGCACGTGGAACATGATCTGATTTTCCATGTTATATATATATATACAATACACCTAAAAACAATGAGACTTTGGTAAATAATATATCTAGATAAAGAGAATACAAATCTAAAATAGAACTTGTAATAATTCATCTACTCATCAATAATATTTTCATACTATTAACAATTTAAAAAGAATTGGAAGACAACTATAGTCTATAACATAGCATCCTTAAATGGTTCAAATTTTAAATGAAACGATGAAAGAAAGAATAAGAATACAAAGATTAAAGTATAAAATTATTTGAAAATAATTGGGGATAAAAATATTTAATCTAATAATTGTTAATATAAATGAATTTCAATTATATAGCCAAGAACATCAAAAATTATAGATTGGAAAGAAAAATAAATATCTAATATTAAGAATCAAATCTAATAAAGTTTGACTTCATTGCATACTTGTTATAAATATCTCACTAACCATACATATTATATATGTTAAAAATATATATAATTGTTATGCCCATAAATTTTCACTATATCTTGACATGGATCTCCTTCAACTAGATCAATTAAAAATTATTTGTAATGTTGGAGGAAAATAGATTTAATATCATTAGAGTTTAGTTAGTTTTAATCAATGTTGTATGATTTATTAAACATTTTTTAATATTTAAATGTAGGTGTTTTGGGGAGTAGCAGTGATAGATCTAGCTCATTGAGAAAGGATATAGGTAGAGAGGAGTGACCTTGACAAGGATTGAGACATGGATCACCTCACGGTGGTAGATATGAGTGGAACATATCCATAGAGAAGGATAAGTGAAGAGGACAGATAAAGGAGACAAATACCTTAGGGGCACCTTTTTAGTTGTGTGTATGCTCTACAAAGTGGATTTACTCATGAGTGCTTTGATGTATTTGAAGACACATTTGTATGAGAACATAGATAATATGATATGGGAACTATTAGTTGTGTTGATGATGGGTGTGATATTTTATGTGTATGTTGATGATGTGCATGATATATAGTTATATTTCTTGCATTTGGATGCTCATAGGTATGGATCATTTCTTGTAGTTGTGTTGATGATGGGTTTGATATTTTATGTGTATGTTGATGATGTGCATGATATATAGTTATATTTCTTGTATTTCTTGTATTGGGAACTAAATCAGAGAGAAATAGACCAACCACTCAACTCCTTAGAAAATAAGCTCATGAATCTCAAACATTATTCCAATAAAAACATTAAAAATAATGAAATTCTCTTTTCTTAATGCAAGAATCAAATTTTTCTATAGAAAAATGTGATCAACATAGATTAAATAACAAATAAAGCATAAATCAAATACTTTAATAGTATAAAATATAAAATGTAACCGAGCATTTGTGGGTTTGCATCCCACCAAGCATGTCAATTTGTAAGCATTGAATTTAAATAAATGAGACATTGAGGAAAATAAATGTAGACTTCAAATTGAATTAAAAAATCACCTCTAATAGAGTGAAAAGATGAATTACACAAAAAATGAACTAAAATTATAATGAAATACATATTGACAAATGGATATATCTTGCAAATGATAAAACATTTATTTCCCAACTAGATAAAATATACTTGCTCAAAATTGAGACGATAAAATGATGGATTTGATCTCAATTTATAGATTTTTTATATGATGGATAAATTGCTAGGATTTGATCATGTATCATGAGTTTAACCCAATTAAAATGTGGCTACTATTATTACCTAATTAACTAATTTATTTATTTAATGAAATTTCTTAATTATTTTGATCAATGAATTGATTGAATTATTTTCAATTTTTATCTAATTTGATTAAATATGTTAAATAATTTGATTGATATATAAACTAATTTATCATAATTTTCATTGAATTATCTAGGAATAATATATTTACTTGGATTTATTTTAATTTATTTCAATATTTGTGAGAGAATGATTCATTTAAATATTTGATTAATTTATTCTACTCAAGTAACAATGGAGGCAATTTTGATCAATATGAGAGCATTCATCCCATCCCAAAAAGGGAGTACATTTAGAGTTTGGGACTTTTTTTTCAAAATGCTGAAGAAAATTTTCAAGATTGATTGCTAGCATGTGGAGTTAGTAATTTGGGTGACTGTAGGTGACCAAATTCTATATGAAACTCTCTAGTTAATGTCTCTCTCTTAGGTAGTGTCTTTATTTTTGTTTAATGCTATGGATCTTCTTCAAAATTATGGTTTAGTTGCTTAGTTTGTAGTGGATTATGTTTTATAAGTTCTTTTTGGACCATTCCCTAAACAATGCCATTCAAGATGAAAACTTACATAATGAAAAATATTTTGTTGGGTGTTTGTTTAGACACAAATTTTTAAAGGAAAACTCTAGCTTCCTTTGTATTTAAATTTCTTTGAAATGAACCTTGCAAGAAGGGGATGAATCTTTGGTGGTTAATACAATCAATGGACATAAAATAGAATTGGGTGCTCTATTGTATGGAGAAACAATGGAGGCACATAAGGAAATGTTGTTTCTCCTCAATCATGTCCCTCACCCTCTGCTAGTTTTTGCTATATATATGTAATATATGGGCACTCAAAAAATATGTCATATATGTCTTCTTTTTAGGTTTTTTTTCATTTATGGTAGGTTTTCTTAATCAATTTTTTCTATATATGATTGCTACAATCCTATTTGATGGGTCTCTTGGTTTTGTCCCTACACCTTCATGATTTGTGGGTTGACACACCCTTCTCTATTTTGTACTTTACTATGGAAATTTTTACAATTAATATTTTAATTAGTTTAGGCCTTGATTGTTTTAGGTCTAAAAAGAAAAAATAATTTGATTTTGATAAAGTGTAGGAATTAAGGTATCATGAATTTTGTTAATAAGTGGATGTTAGGTGTTCGGGTGGGGACCATGGTATGGATATGAGTATATGTGAGATTTAGGGTCTACAAAATCCAAAAGTAAATCAAAATAAATTATAAACATCAAACTTTTTTTGGAAGGATAATATAAAACCAAATCTAAACACAATATAAACATTGTAATCACAACCATACATACTATATATATGAGATTGCATACAACCACGTGTAAATTTACAACCATGTAAAATTTATTCATATGTTGTTTATTAAGAAAAAATGTCATAAATTATATTTCTAGAAATAAAAAGGACTACAAATATGGAGGGGAAAAATTAAATAATCTCAACATAGCAAGGATTTTACAAAGTGATAGATAATTTTCTCAAAAGAAAAAGGATGTGTTGTGCACAAGACAACAAACCACATTTTCATGTTTTTTGATGTCTAAATATTTACTTTCCATACATGTTTGTGAATACCACATAAATTGAGATGCACGATTATTTTAAAATCTTCACATGCATGCATCTTAAAGTGGAAAAAAATGTAATGATAAAATTTTCATATCCATATTATTCCTATTGTATTTTTTGCCTCATTTTGAATATATATATATATATATATATATATATATATATATGGTGCAATATTGTGCAAAGTGGTAATAATTCCCCTAGAGTTTATGACCTATTATATAGACATAAATCAAACACTTGAACTCCATTTTTTCCTTACACACATCTTATCAAAGCATTTTTTTGACACATATCCACATATCCACACATCCACTTTTCCTAATGAATCTTATGTGTATGTCTAATGGTGGCATGTGGAAGGATAAATATGGCTATTGAAAACTTTACCATTATCTTGACAACTAATTATGGCTATATGATTATCTTATTGTAATGAACCTAAGTTCATTCGATAGATATTAGTGAAGTTGAATTAGGAAGCATGGATTGTGCTTTATTATACACATTTTATGTTTAAAAATATGGGTCTAATTTTTGCGATATTGAAAGTTAGTTAAATTTCTTCAATAGTATATCCAAGGTATAGGGATATATTAGTGGTAAGAGTAGTGTAGGATAAAAAGGAGAATGTATAAAGAGGGGAAGGTCTAGAAAGGTAATGACATGGTAATGGAAGGAGAAGTTACACTATAAGGTTAGATTTTCATAGGATAAGGAGGAATGGTATGAAGAACATATCTATATAGGATAGTGCTAGTAGTAAAAATGGTGTGAACATATATAAAAGGATGGGAGATAAGAAAAATACTAGTGGAGAGAAAGGTGGTAGGACATGGGTGGTGGATCCCATGGAAGTGGTAACTATAGTATGATAGGAGGAATCATTATAAGAGGATGAAGGGTTTATGGATGCATAGAGGGCACAACATTATTAAAATCCATTAGAGTGGTAATATTATGAATAGTATTAATTCCCTAAGGATAGCCACCTAATACATTATATAAATTACTAGCCAATGAGTGAGGATATTTAGGGTGGAGAGGTGCATCAATACGTAATTATCAATTTAAGAAAATATCTTGTTTAGCAACATGTGTATCTAAATCATAGTCCTGATCATTATTTTTCATCTTCTTTAATGTGGCTCTTTATATGGTTTCCATTAGCTATTATATCAAAAAATGATTCAATTGTCATTTTATTTGCTAGCCATATTAGAGTTAAGATGAAAAATCCATAAAACAAGATTTCAAAGGATATTAATTTAACTAGATAAAAGATCAAGGAAAACACTCTCAAACATGCAATATACCCCAATTGCTTAGACAATGCATATTTCCTAATAATGTGTGCAACTAAAAACTAATAACATGTAATGAATGGATGTAGGTGATAATAATTAAATAATCCTAATTGAACTAGGGTTGTCCCTTTTATATATTTAAGAAGTTGTAAGAGCATTGTATCAAATTGTAAGATGGGAATTACTTATGAAATGTTATATGACACATAAGAGAATAAAAAGGGGGGGTTACACTAGAATATTGATTAGAATTATGAAAATCATCAAGATCATCTTAAATAATGGGTTTGAATATGTCAAAAATGGAGTGTCTGTTATGAGGAGGAGGATTTGAATTTTTTTGACAAGATGTAAAGCATTTGTTAAATACATCCTATAAACCAAGTCAAGGAACATGGTGTTGGAATTTGTGCCAAATTTGGTGCCATTTTTAGGTCATTATTTTGGCTCATGGCTTTGGTAAACCACACTTGGTTTATGGTTTAAATTTTTCCTATTTATGGGTGTTTGAGATCGAGAAAGCATAATGATTTTATATGTATCATCATGCTACTAGAAATTACTCCATATGAATCACATGTTGATGATACTAGTATAAGGTATGCACATGAATATTTTATTGTAAATGATATTATTATCAAATAATATAATTGATTCATGTTTTTGTTTGTGGGATTTTTCTTCCAAGAGGATTTTTCGATGTACATAATTATGTTAGAAATTTATAATCTATACATTTTTCTTGTAACTAAAATTAAATATATTTTGCATATTTATCTCTTGATAGGTTAATGTGGACATTTTTAATGTTACAAATGATACAATTTGTGGTTCTATTTTAACTTCATAACTTTATATTGTTTGTTTCCATATGCTATTAAGTTCTTATATATGTTTCACTTGGTCTTTCCATTTAGGAGCAAGCTATCCATAGCTTTGATTGTTGAAATGGGAAGGCATATTTCATTTACACATAGAACATAAAAATGTATGCAAAATGGGGAAGCAAATCCAATTTGAATTCAACAAATTTGAAAACACTTTAAAAACTTCCAAACAAATCCAATTTGAATTCAACAAATTTGAAAAAAATTGCATCTAGGGTTTCAAAATTTAACATATCAATGCATTTTAAACTCTAAAAAATTCAAATTTCAAATACCTGGTGCTCGTTATGGAAGTCTGGTTGATGAAGTTTGGAGAGACCAAGTTGAAGTTGTGTTTGCCGGAAAGAAGAAATCAATTTGCTCGCCGTCACGGTCTCAGTTCGCCGCGCACAGGGAAAGCAACTGGTAATTTTAGAAAGTGACAATCGAAATGAGAGTTTTTTTTTTGTCATATGTAAGGGGGTTCAGTCAAACCTAGGTTCGACAGAACCCATTTAAATATGATTTTTTTTAATTTAGGGTTTATGGTTCGACCGAACATAGGTGTTCGACCAGACCCTTAATGAGGTTCGGTCGAACCATATGGTTCAACCAAACCCCTTGAGTTTGAGGAAAAGGAAAAAAATGAAATTTCCTTCCTCATATAAATTGTAAACCACTATTTTGAAGTCACCCAAGGGGGATTTAAAAGAATATGAGGATACCAAAATTGATGGGGATGTTGACTTGGAAGAAGATCTCATTCATGCCTTGTGTGAAATAAAACGGCTTAAGAAGATGAATTTGAAGCAAAAATTACAGCTTCAAGAGGAACACAAATCGAAGTCTAAACTATCACAAAATCTTGAAGAGTTGTAAAAGATGATCATTAATCTAAAAATTCAAATTGAGCACAAGGTAATGATTCAAATAAATGAAAAATAAGGAGATTGTGAGTGATGTGAGTCCAAAATTGATTCTTTGAGAAAGGAACTAAAAGAAACAACCACTAAGTTGAACAAAAGCCTCAAATTTGAGAAGAGTACTAAGATCTTGAAGGATATCATCAATGGGAAGAGACCACCAATCAGCAAGATAGGTCTTGGTTATGAAGAAAATAAAAAGGCTATTAAAGAAGATCAAGATCCCAAAGAGCCACCAAAGAACATGAATGAAGAAAAACCATCAAGTTATGTTGATGCCATCAAAATTTCCCATTAAAAGTAAAAGAAATAAGGATAAAGAAAGTCAAGCAATAGAGAAACTAGACACTCCTCCAAAAGTTAACAAGTAAAAATTAAGAAAGTCATTTACTTCGAGACAAGCAAACATGACCAAGTTCCAACACTCTTTATGTTCATGTTGCTATTCCTGCAATCATTTTTCATAAAGAAATAGACTATAGGATGCATTCAAGAAATTTTAGTTGAAATAGCCTACTCATATTGAAGGCACTTTTGTTGCCAAAAGTATTTGGTGGTCCTAGGAGGCTATCAATCCCTAGCTCAATTGAAATGACACTGATATCAAAGATGGTTTATCTTTCAATCAACAAAATATCTAGCGGTTTCCTTTATTTGCCACTTTGGAACATCCTCTTGCCAAGTTGCCCTGGCTTAATGCTCTCAAATTTCACAAGAAGGGAATTTAGGCTCCTCATGACTTGTTTTCCATACCCATGATAAGCCTTATGTTGTGGGGAGTTTTCAAAGCCAAGTTTGGATTAAATTTTCATGATTGGGAAACCTTTGAAGGATTCTTTAATTCCATTCCAGTTGACATGCTTCACAAAGTTGGTATCCATTTAGCCAAGCCTTGGTGGAAAGATTGGAAGTGGGGTCATAATACCCCTTTCAGAAACTATAATCCATGGCTTGGTTACCATTGGCTTTCTCTTCATCTCTTGATGGTTAATAGTTTGAACCATAGGTGGCTTCTTCAATCCCCATTGTTAGTTTGGCATCAAAACATATTGGCTCTAGGAAAATTCACTTCCAACAATTCATCGATGGAAAATTCACTGTTAATAATTCACCATGGAAAAATTCATCGTCACCAGCAGTTCATCACCATGGAAAATTAATTGACAAAAAATCATCCAATTAATTTTTCGTGCGATGAATTTTCCCACAATGAATTGTTGCCAGTGAATTTTCCATCGGTGAATTGCTAGTGATGAATTTTCCATATGTCCAAATTTTTAATTGTGTGGGTTGTTATTATTGAGCCCAAGCTTGCCCACTTCTCTTGGAGTATTCTTTGCCAAGGCTTACTAATGGGATCTTGGCTTACTCACATGGGGGTTCCTTACCCTCGTTGCCCTTTTTGTGGGCAACCTGATACTTTCAAGCACCTCTTTTGGTTATGCTCTAGAGCTCGACAATTATGCATTTGGATTCATGATTTCTTTTGGCCCTTCTAACCCGAGCCTTTCTCCTAGCATATGATTATGTTGGGTGATTAACCCCACCTTCCCCATAAGTATACCCAAATTTGGCACACTTTCAAGGTGAAAATCCTCTTCAACATTTGGAAAGATAAAAGCTCCATTATTTTTGCTCATAGCTAGATTGATAAACATGTATGACTTTTTTCTAAAGCCACTATATGTTTTAATGTCTTATTGCAAATTCAAGTGCAAGCCAATAAAGTTACACTTGATGTGGCTCATCTTTAGAAGCTCCAACACCACTGGGGGAATTCCCCCTGTACATTTTCTCATGTGTTTCCTTCTCTCGCTTCCTCTCAAGGTCGCTCATCTCCTTGTGGCCATTGTCGAGGTAGGAGTGGCTCTTCCAAGGACTCTTAGGCAACACATCCCTACTCCCAGGCCCCACATCACATTGACTCACATTCTCACAGACATTAACCCTCCCCTCCTCCTGAGGCTGCCTTGGGGTGGCCTTTTGGGGGGGCTTCTTGAGGTGGTGCTGGTGCTTTTGGTTGGCTGAATGATTCTTCAAAATAGCTTTTGCAACTAGATCTGGTGATTTCTCCCACTTGATAAGAATATAAAGAGAAAGGTGACAATGGTTGGTCCCTTCCTAATGTCATTCCAGACCCCACTAATGTATGGGGTAGGTAGGGTGATAGGGACCCTCCTCCCTTTGTCGACATTGCTATCATCACTTGGCGGCCTTTTCTTGTTTTTAGTGCTTTCTATCTTTTGGGCACCACCCATGTGACTCTTTAGAGTGTGCCTTCTTAACACCCATCTTTTTTTGTGAACATGTGTAATATATATTTTTAATTAATAGATAGTGACGGTTATTCATAAAAAAATGTTATAATTCAAAGTAGTCACAAAATTTTAAACCGATATACACAATAGGAAACAAGAACAAAAGGAGAAAACAAGAGGAGACCAAGTAATATCGAAATGAATTTAGACTAATTAGAACAAATGAAATAAAAAGAAAATGAAAAGAGAGAATAAAACCTCAATGTGGTTGTAGTCTTCTAAATATTTGTAGTTAGAACATGAAAAACGGTTTGGACTTCTTTGGAGCTTGCCAAGAATGGTCAAGCCCCTAGTTTGGTCTTTCAACCTCCATGGGAAGTCAAATAGAAAACAAAAAATGTGAGTGTGCATGCTTAGTCTAAGTGCATCTAGAATAGAGAACAAAATGTTGAAATAAATGTATAAATATTAAATCCTATGTCTACAAGGAATGATAAACTAATGTATATAATATTGAATAAATGATACCTTCTACTTCTACTTGTTAATCACCAAGAGATTTTTCAAAGAGGATAAAAAGATAATATAGAAATAAAATTTGTACTATTATCGAAAAAAGAATGGAAACTTGCTTAACAACATTAAACGTCAAGCATTGTAGAGATTGAAGATGATGAATTAAGACAATATGTGTAATTAAAGATTGACGATAAATTAAAGAATGATTCCAACTTCACACAAAATTGTGGTATTTATCAATATACAATTATATTAAAATACCATTCTGTTATAATAAATCAAAAACTAAATAAAATTAATATAAATTTCATAATTACAAAATTTAATATAAAATATATATACTTTTAAAAATTGTTAATGAAGAATAATTTCTCTTCGAGTATGTTTCTCAAATTTAGCTCTCTTACACAAAACTAAATTCAAAGTTATATGAGCCCACTAAACCTCCCTTTACAAAAAGATAATGTGAAACTATGTGCAGAACACCTGCTCAAATTCCAGCTGATACTTTTCGGTCATAGTCTCTAAACTCACAATCAAGATTACATGAACCCTACCAGGCCCCACAAAAAGGTCATACGAGGAAACCTCATGGTGGAATACAATCTCAAAACATCTCGATTGCCGTTGATTCTAATCTCTTTTGACTATTAGTGCAGACCCCTTTCCATGGTCGGTCTAACTCAGGAATAACTTAGTCCATCAGGTTACTTATTCTCTTTTGTACACATAAAAAATAAGTATAGAAGAATATGGAATCCCAATTCAAACATATGCACAATCTCTCCCTTATAAATATGGATTGCAAGCGAGTTAAGAACTATATCACAAGATCTATTTACCATTTGCCCATCATATTTAATAAGTTTAGCTTTCTTACAGCTTTCTTTTGAAGCATATATACTATATCAATATTGTTCTTCCTTTGAAATTTATTTCATCAATAGGATTAGAATGATGGTTCCACAGATGCTGTCAAGGCTGTGGTCATACTTTGTGTTTGTGTCCAGCAAGAAGGCAAGGCTCACAGGGCAGTCCCCTGATGGCAGGGAAACAACCCACCTTCACTATGTTCTTAACAAGGCAGAGGAAGGAAATGCACAGGCTGTATTGGGTGCCATTGATGAGTACACTCAAAGTGTTTGGATGATGAACATTGGCAAGCAGAAGGGTTCCATTCTGGAATCTGCAGTGCAGAGATGTGGTCCCAGATTGGCCTTAGAGGTAGGAGCTTATTGTGGGTATTCTGCCATTCAAATTGCTTCCAAGATGACAAAGCCTGCCAGCAAGCTGATCTCTATTGAAATGAATCCAAATAATTGCAATGTTGCCAAAGCAATGATAAATCATGCAGGTAAGTTATTGTAATTTTTCTTTTGATTTGTCTCGTATTGTAAGCACGAGGATGCTGACAATATTTCAAAGTGCAAATTTACCCTCAGAGATCAAATGGGTTTTCTCTCAGGCACTTTCTTGCATTTGAAATTATGGAGAAGATACTGTATTTAACATTTGTTTCCTTTTTCTTTTTCTGGTTTGGTTTGGTTTGGTCTCAGGGCTTGCATCAAAGGTGGAAGTCATGGAAGGAACTCTAAGTGACAAAGTAGAGGACTTGTGTGAGATCTTAGAGGACGAAGGGGTTCCACACTTTGATTTTCTTTTGATGGATCACTCCAAGCAATGTTACTTGTCAGATTTCTTGGTGCTTAAGGAGAGAGGAATGATTGGGAAAGGAACTATCATTGTGTCCAACAATGTGGGCTCAGATTTCTCCAACTATCTGAGAACTAGCACAGATGAATTGGAGAGTGAAGAGCACAAGTGTAGTGCAGAGTACATGAGTCTGCTTCCATCTATTATCACTGTTTCCACTTTCAAGGCTGATCTCCCCATCTCTATTAGGACATAAGTTCTATGTGTTAAACATGTTTTCAGTAGAGACTGAATCCTTGAAATAGAGCTAAAAGTAGGTGTCCAGTCATCCTTGGAATCTATTTCCATTTTTTTCTGCAATTTCCTTGAATGTCCTTTGCATGATATTTTTCATATTCAAACTTTGACGTGGAATTGTTAGCTTATGTAATCCTTTCTAATTGGTGACAAAATTTACATGGTAATAAAAGAATCTTATTGCTTGTGCAATGCAAAGATAAACTTGATTTCTTCAGATGATGCAACCTGAATAAGAGCAAAAGGAAATTAACGTCAACCTATGCTTCTGAATTTACTCTTTTGTGGATCTTTTTTCCTTCTACGTTGGTAGTCACTGTCATAATAGTGGAAGGGTTAAAAATAAGGCCATTGTCAATTCAGCCAGGCGACAGGAAAGTTTAGCACGTCTATTTGTCAGATTCTTTGTGCGTGGGATATATGGTATTTCTATATAAAGTTAATCTTTGATGTCTTTGTGAAGGGATATACATATGTGTAAACAAAAATGTTCTTTCTTTTGATTTTGCTTAGATATATAAGATTTATATAAGTAACTTTGACTAGCAAATGAGTAAATATTTTTGGATTTTTTTAAAAATAAAAATGTGTATTTAATTTGATTATTAAAGAGTGAATGTAATTTGGAATGATATTAAAAATTGGATGTTTTAGGATCACTCATGAATAAATGGTGATGGTTTGTTCCTTTTTTTGGAATTTATATGTTGTCAAGTTTGGGAATTAGGACTGAGTTTGAGAAATTAGAAATGTCCTACACCTATGCACTTGATTTGTTGGGAAGATGTTAACAATTTGCATGAAATATCTTTTATTTTGTAATATTGTAGTTCATGTTGAAATGAAATGTCACATATTAGGATTGGACAATATTTCCTTAGTGAAGCTCATATTGCGACATTGTACATGTTAATGTAGATAGCACATTGAGGGGTCATGGTTTAGTGAACATAGTCAAGTGGTCTCATTGTGTGAGTGAATTTAATATTTTTGAGGTCTTATAAAATGCTTTTAATATTCTATAAGCATTTAATCCTTCGGCTTATATGTTGCAATCTTGAATGCTTGGTACGAAGTTTAGAGAATACAAAGGGTTGCCTTGGAGAATGTGCAATCACATGTTATCACTTGGTTCTAGTGACAAACTTGGGGGTCAATTTTATGCAATGATTATTTTTGTTGGGGCATTAATTATCGGTGGCAAGGTGGTTTGGAATCTTCTACTAAAATTTTCTAATTTTTCTCTATTGCTTATAGAGGGCTTGGGTAGGATGTTATCCACCATCTTGTGCTTGATTCCTCTGAGTGTGGGCAGAGATCTCTTGAAAGAGTTCGATGTTTGCAAGTATTGCAATTTGTTTAATTGTTGATTAATACATTAGTTTAGAGTCTTGGAGATTGGATTTTTTCCAAAAGTTTTTTCCTAGGATATATCTATGTCTCATTCTATTGTGTGGCTGCTTATTGTGGTAATCATGTAGAGTTAATTATGAAAGTTTTTGCATATTTTATTTCATTTGATATCAGATCCTACCAAATATATTAGATCTATAAGAAGAAATTAGAGATTATGTCTCATAATCCTTATTTGAGTGAGAATTTTGTTATAATAATCTTATTTCAGAATATGACAAAAACATAATTTTAAACTATGAAAATTCAAAATGAAAAATTTGTATATTGAAAAACAAATGTTTCACTGCAAAATATCAACTCAAATTCTAGCCTATACTTTCGTTGATAGTCTCTAAACTCACAAACAAGGTTGCATGAGCACTACTAGGCCCCACCACAAGGTGATACGAAGAAACCACATGGTGGAATACTATCTAAAAACATCTTCATTGCCGTTGATTCAAAACTCTTTTGACTATTAGTGCAGACCCCTTTCCTGGTCGGTCTAACTGAGGAATAACTTGGTCCATCAGGTAACTTATTCTCTTTTGTACACATAAAAATTAAATATTTAACAATATGGAATCCCAAATGAAACACATGCACAATCTCTCGCTTATAACTATGGATTGTAAATGAGCTATGAACAACATCACAAGATCTATTTACCATTGGCTGAGCTTTCTTAAACTTTCCTTTTGAAGCATATAGAATATATCAAAGTTGTTCTTCCTTTGAAATTACTTTCATCAATAGGATTAGAATGATGGTTGAACCACAGATGCTGTCAAGATTATGGTCATAATTTGTATTTCTGTCCAGCAAGCAGGCAAGGCTTACAGGGCAGTCCCCTGATGGCAGGGAAACAACCCTGCTTCACTATTTTCTTATCAAGGCAGATGAAGGATAGGCAGAGACTGTGTTGGGAGCCATTGATGTTTACACTCAACGTGTTTGGATGATGACCATTGGCAAGCAGAAGGGCTACATTCTGGAATCTGCAGTTCAGAGATGTGGTCCCACTTTGGCCTTAGAGGTGGGAGCTTATTGTGGGTATTCTGCCATTCAAATTGCTTCCAAGATGACAAAGCCTGACAGCAAGCTGATCTCTATAGAAATGAATCCAAATAATTGCAATGTTTCCAAAGCAATGATAAATCAGGCAGCCAAGTTATTATAATTTTTCTTTTCTTTTGGCGGTTATTGTAAACACGAGGATGCTGAAAATATTTGTAAGTGCAAATTTACCCTCAGAGATCAAATGGGTTTTCTCTCGGTACTTTCTTGCATTTGAAATTATAGAGAAAATACTGTGTTTAACATTTGTTTCCTTTTTCTTTTTTTGGTTTGGTTTAGTCTCCGGGCTTGCATCAAAGGTGGATAGAAGAAACACTGAGTGACAGAGTGGAGGACTTGTGTGAAATCGTAGAGGACGAAGGGGTTCCACACTTTGATTTTGTATTGATGGATCACTCCAAGCAATATTACTTGTCAGATTTCTTGGTGCTTAAGGAGAGAAGAATGATTGGGAAAGGAACTATCAATGTGTCCAATACTGTGAGTTCAGATTTCTCCAACTATCTGCGAACTAGCTCAGATGAATTGGAGAGTGAAGAGCACAAGTGTAGTGCAGAGTACATAAGTCTGCTTCCATCTATTATCACTGTTTCCACTTGCAAGGCTGATCTCCCCATCTCTATTAGGACATAATTTTTATGTGTTGGACCATGTTTTCAGTAGAAAGCGAGTCCTTGAAATAGAGCTAAAAGTAGGTGTTCAGTCATCCTTGGAAGTAGTTTCCATTTTTTTCTGCAATTTCTAGCATGAAATTTTCAATATTCAAAATTTGAGGTGGAGTTCTTAGCTTATGTAGTCCTTTCTAACTGGTAATAGAGTTTACATAGTAATAAAAGAATCTTGTTACTTCTGAAATGCAAAGACAAACTTGATTTCTTCCGACTATGGAACATGAATAAGAGCAAAAGGAAATTAACGTCAACATAATGCCTATGAATTTTTTTTTATAGATCTTCTTTTCTTCTACGTTGGCAGTCACTGCCATGATAGTGGAAGGATTAAAAATAAGGCCATTGTCAATTAAGCCAGGCGACAAGAAAGTTTAGTATACCGATTTGTGATATTCCTTGTCCATGGGATATATGGTTGGCCTATATAAAGTTAATCTCTGATGTCTTTATGAAGGGATATACATGTGTAAAGAAAAATGGACTTTTAAGTTTCATTTAGGTCGAACATACAAGTATTAAGATTCATATATGGGAGTATAATTAATTTAAACTATGAAATGAGCATAAATATCTTTTGGGTATATTAAGATAATTAATGTAGAAAATAAATTAATATATGTAATTAGTTTTTTTTTTCAAGAGTGAATGCGATTTGGAATGATACTTAAAATCGAATGTTTTAGGATCAATCAAGAATGAGTTGTGCTGATTTGTTATTCACTTTGGAACTTGAACAATGTCGAGTGTAAGAATTAGGTTTGAATTTGAGATCTTAGAAATGTTCTATACCTACAAACTTTATCTTCTTAGGAAGTTACACAATTTGCATGATACATATTGTATTTTGTGATGTGGTCTCTTTTTGAACAGTCCTTCCTAAGGGGCTATGTAATTTGTGTCAAAATGGAATGCCACACATTACAATTGAACAATATTTCTCTAAGGGTGATCATATTTGGCATTGTAAATGTTAATGTGGATGATAGATTAGAAGTCATGTTTTAATGAGTCTCTGGAATCTGCAGTGCAGAAATGTGATCTTAGATTGGCCTTAGAACTGGGAGCTTATTGTGGGTATTCGGCCATTGGAACTTCTTCCAAGATGACAAAGCCTGACAGCAAGCTGAACTCTATGGAAATAATTGCAATATTGCCAAAGCAATGATAAATCATGCAGGCTAAGTTACTGTAGTTTTTCTTTTCTTTTGGCTATTATTGTAAACATGAGGATGCCGACAATATTTCAAACTGTAAATTCACCCTCAGAGATCAAACAAGGGTTTTCTCTCAGGCACTCTCTTCCATTTGAATTTATAAAGAACCTATTGTCTTTTAACATTGTTTTCCTCCTTTTTCCGGCCTCATTTGAACTTTGGTCTCAGAGGTTGCATCAAAGGTGGACGTCGTGGAAGGAACAGTAAGTGACAGAGTGGAGGGCTCGTGTGAGATCTCAGAGGTCGAAGGTTTTCCACACTTCGATTTCATATTCCTTGTGCATGGAATGAATATATGGTTGATAAGTATAAAGTTAATTTTTGACATCTTTGTAAGGTATGTACATATGCGTAAGGAAAAGGAATTTTCCTTAAATGTGATTGATCTTAAAAATATAAGATGCGTATAATTAAGTATAACTGATTTAAATTCATTTTATTTTGTACTGGATATGTGCTTTATTAATATTGTAAGAATTAAATGTGAAAAATAAACAGAAAATGTTTACTTAGTTTGTATTATTGAAGAGTGAACATAATCAAGAATAACACTTCGAAAATGAATGAATGATGACAGTTCTGTAATTTGTTTTGAAGTCAAAATATTTGTTTAAATTTATTTTTTTTGCGTAGGGTAATGTGTAGGGATCAAGATTAAGTCTACAATAATGAAAATGTTTTACATCTATAGACTTGACCCTTTTGGGAAGATATCATACACTTTGCATATATAAATATTTTGAATGTTGTAATGTTGTGGTCCATGTCAAAATGGGATGCTACACATTGAAATTGATCAATTTTCCTAGGGATTGTATGTAACATTCCAAATGTATTTAATGTTGGTGGCATATCGGGGAGTCATGATTTAGTGAGCACACAGTCAATTGGACTCATTGAATGAATGCATTTAATATTTCAGGCCTTGTAAATGATTTCAATATTGTAAGAGTGTCTAATGCTTGGGGTCACATGTTACAAGCTAATATTGGGTGTTAGGTTTGGAGAACATGCATTCTCATATTGTCCCAATTTAGTTTTAGTGGCGAGCTTGGGGAGTACCCAAATTTTGGCATTGATTATTTTTCCTTGGGGTATTAGTTATTGGTGGTAATGTGGTTTGGAGAGATTCTAGTAAGTTTTCCTCTCATTGTTGCTCTCTTGATTATAACTAAAGGGCTTAGGTAGGAGGTTTTACATAATCTTGGACTTGATTCATCCTTAAGTGGTAGCATGGATGTCTTGGAAGAGCTTGCAACTTACAAGTGTACTCTAATTTTTTGGTTCTAGAATAACACATTTGTTGATATTTTTTGAAGCTATTTTTTTCCAAAGAGGTTTTCCTAAGATATATCAAAATTTCATTCTATTGCGTGGTTGCTTCATTTTCCTGTTTTATTCTTGATATTTCTTTGTGTTGTTACTCCAAACTGTTACTCCAAAATGTGTAAATTGGGTAATTTTGGAAAATGTCATAGATGTCAAAGTTGGATGAAAATGATGAAGTCGAGGTAGATTTCAATATAAAAAATTTGAGTTTATAAGGTTGGAATAAGGAAAATTTCAGTACAATTTTTTTGAGTTTATAAGGCTAGAATAAATTATGAGCATCATTTTCTTACACTTGATCCTTTGGAGCAATCACCCCTCATAGATAAATACAAATAAAGTAAAATAGATGTTGCTTAATTTTTTTGACCCTCCCTTATATTGGTGCCACCCTTGAAAGATATTTAAGAATAATGATTAAAATTAAATAAAGGGAGGCCAACCTACACTCTTGTAACACCTACATTGGATTTACAATTATATATATATATATATGGGTCAACTCATGTCTAGCACTCAAGTGATGAGGTTGAGAGTTGCATATAAAATGAAAAGTTGTCACCATTGTGAAGGAACATATTTTCCCAATTAGTTTCCCTCTTTGGAAAAGCTATAAGAAGTGTTTGTGGAGAGTTTTGAAGGCAAGCAATTAATAAATATCATTTCCATTTATAGAAAATTATTGGAGCAAATTGATGGAGAGTTTTAGAGCAGACTCATGAAGTATATTGGAGCAGATTTATCAAGACTATTTGAGAAGATTTAAAGGCATATTTGAAGAGATTTATGAAGCATGTGTTAGAGGAATTATAGCAAATCTAAAGAGTAGATTATGGTATATTTTTTAGCAAATGTTTTAGAGGTATTATAATAGATCCAAGGAGTGAATTATAACAAATTTGTGAGTATATTTATAGTAGAAGAATGATTGTAGAGGTTGATGCATCTCATTAGAAGAGATTGGTGTCTCTTGTTGGGTTGGTGCTCAGTTGTGGGGATTGGAGTCTCCAAAGGGTTGATTCCTACAATGACAAAAACATATTGGTGTCTCCTATAGGTTGATGCCTACTATAATTGTAAGAGAATCAATAAAGTAATTTTTTTTGCAATTTTCTCTTGAAATGGTTTCCATGTAAATATTGTTTTCTTGATAGAATTGTGATTGTGTGATTGATTTCATTGTGGTTAATTAAACCAAAATTTTTAAAAGACTATCTTATATTGATTCACCCCCCTCACAATATAAGTGTGTGCTAATCAATTTGTATTAGTGGTCCATTGTTTGATGGATTAAACTATGCTTTTTGGAGCATAATGATGCAGAGCAGGGGTGGAAACTAGACAATTGATACCATATCTCACAACAATAGACTCATCCCTTTCCCAAAATTCAAGACAATCATGCTAGGGAAACCTTCTTCACAAGGGTAAGCACTTGATTTTCAAAGCAACAATCTATTCAAGGGTAACCACAACCCACAATCACTCACAAGGACTCTTTGGTCTCTAACCTATCTAACTCACTATGATAACTCTTCACAATAACCCTCACACATCAACTAATAGGCTTTTCCTTCACAAACTGCCCATTTTCCCTACTAGCCTTTCAAAGAGGGTCTTTCAAGCATAACTTTTAGGGAATGCATGACCTTCAAAATGTAAAGATAGTTACAGATACCCTTTTGGCCATTTCAAAACATACCTCAAAATTAGATAGGGTTCCGTTTTTACGGATTAGGTCAAAAATTGAATGTCTTATTCCTAAATAGGCCTAATTAGGCAAGCATGTTAGGTATAATTAGATTCAATGCTTCAATGGTGCTCAACTATAGTTCCCAGCCCTCCAACATGTCACACTTGACCCCAATAACTTTTGCCCATCATATAGTTCACTTTCCCAAAGGATTTTCCACAAATACCCTAAGTCCCTAAGGTTTTAATGCAAAACATGATTCCATGCAACAATCTATCCTTTTTTTTCTCCTCCTCACATGTGATTCAAGTCTCCAAAATTTTTAGAACATTAGAACACCTTGAAACATAATTATGTACAAGATTTCAGGGTCTTATCATGGAGGGAATTTCAGAAAATGAATTTTGCCTTCCCACTAGAACCTTGGGTAGGGTTTGAGACCAATTTCACTAAAATGCAAATATCTTTTCACTTGAATTCCATAAAAAATGATCACACAAAAACCAAAACAATTTTAAGAGTTCCCTTTACATGCTTCAAACAAAGTTTAGACCATACAGTACACTACCAAGCCATACAATTCGTTGTAGCAGCAAAGCACATTCAGAAAATTGTAGAAAATAGTTTTAATTGCTCAAAACTTCACATCTCCAAAAACACAACCTCATGGTCAATGATACAGGGCCTTTTAAGTTATTTCCATCCATCCTCCAATATTTACAAACTAATCTCCAACTTCCAATGGTTCATCTTCCACATTGTGTAATTTGACAACAAAAATGTAAAAGTTTCTTTTGACAACATTTGTGCAACTTGACAATATATTGCATATAGACCCTAATTCACCCCTAATGACTCAAAAATGACTCAAACACCTATGAAATGGTCTTAAAAGATATTATTACATACAATTGACTCAATCAAAAGAAAATTTCCCCTTTTTGACCCCTCTTGGAGGCATGAGAACCTAGGTGCCCTTGCACCACATAAGAATGTGCACCTACTTAATGAAACTTGGATTTGATATTTGGAAATTAGTAGTGGATGGGTATGTTGTTCCATCATCTCCACCAATGAATTGGGATGGAAAGAAGGTAAGTGAAATTAATGTGAAATCAATGAATGCAATCCTATACAAATGATCAAAATTGAAGTTTGTGAAAATATGCATTACAATTATGCCAAGGAGATCTAGGATGAGCTTAAGAATATATATGAAGGAGACAACAATATGAAGAAAGGAAAGCTCCAAACCCATTGTAGACAATTTGAAAGTCTTAAAATGAAGAATGAAGAAAACATAGCCTCTTACCTACTCTATGTTGATGAAATTATGAATACTATAAGGGGTCTTCATGAAAATTTTGATAACTTAGTGATCTTGAAAAAGGTATTAAGGTATCATCCATTAATATTAGATGCCAAGGAATTTTCCATTGAAGATATGAAGGATCTAGACAAGCTAACTATGAATGAGTTGCATGGGATCCTCATAGCATATGAAATAAGGAGAAAAAAGGAAGACTCATCTAAGTGGGAGGTTGCCTTCAAATCCTTAAAGAAGATGAAGGATAGGAAGAACAAGCTGAGTGATAGTTCCAATGATGAATTAGATGAAGAGGAAGTCCATTTTGTGAGGAATTTGAAGAATAGATCTAGCATGTATAAAGGTAAATTGTTTCCTTTTAAATGTTTTAATTGTGGAAAAATAGGTCATTTTGTTGCTAAGTGTCCATAGGTAAAAGTGAAATAAGTGATGATGAAGATGATCTTGACATGAAGAAAAGAAGAAGACATCATAAATACAATGAAATTCACAAACAATATAGATATGAAAAGAAAAATAACTTTTGCAATTACAAGAAGAGCATTTATTCCAAAGAAGATAGCAACTCATTTGAGGAAACTAGGGAGATTTTATGGACAATGATAGAGAAGAAATTATCTTCATGATGATCAAAGAAAAGAATGATTTCTTGAAAAATGAAGAAAAATGACAAGATAAGAGGGATTTAAAAGAATATGAGGATACCAAAATTGATGGGGATGCTAACTTGGAAGAAGATCTCATTCATGCCTTGTGTCAAATCAAACATCTTAAGAAGATGAATTTGAAGCAAAAATTACAACTTCAAGAGGAATACAAATTGAAGGCTAAAATATCACAAAGTCTTGAAGAGTCAACTAGAAAAAATGATCATTAATCTAAAAATTCAAATTGAAGAGGAAATTAAAATTGAGCATGAGGTAATGATTCAAATAAAGGAAAAATAAGAAGATTGTGAGTGATGTGAGTCCAAAATTGATTCTTTGAGAAAGGAACTAAAGAAACAACCACTAAGTTGAACAGAAGCCTCAAATTTGAAGAGTACTGAGATCTTGGAGGATATCATCAATGGGAAGAGGCCAACAATTAGAAAGATAGGTCTTGGTTATGAAGAAAATAAAAAGGCTACTAAAGAAGATCAAGATCCCAAAGAGTCACCAAAGAAGACGAATGAAGAAAAACCATCAAGTTATGTTGATGCCATCAAAATTTCCCATTAAAAGTAAAAGAAATAAGGATAAAGAAATTCAAGCAATAGAGAAACTAGACACTCCTCCAAAAGTTAACAAGTAAAAATTAAGAAAGTCATTTACTTCGAGACAAGCACACATGACCAAGTTCCAACACTCTTTATGTGGGTATTTCTATTCCTGCAATCATTTTTCATAAAGAAATAGACTATAGGATGCATTCAAGAAATTTTTGTTGGAATAAGAATAAGATTCCTTATGGGTGCTGGATGTTGTCTTGTATTTTTGATATGTGGTTGTCATTGATGTCAACACTTTTAGCATTGTTGCATTAGAATTTGAATATGTTGAGGATATTGAGAAAATTGTAATAATAAGTGCTACAAGTTGTTAGTGGTGAAGTGAAGTTCAGTTCTTTCTATCGGTGTGATCAGTATGTTGTTGTTCAGAGGTTGTGGACTAAAGGATTTCTTTTTTAGTATATCTAGTTTATCCATGTTAATTTTCAAAGATCCATGTGAAGATTTGATTGAGTTAGGAAGATTTGTATTATGACAATTTTTTTGTTACTTCAGTTTGTGTTTCTAAATGAAGATCATGTGATTCTAGTAAGTTTAGTTGCTGCAAATGCTTCTTTGATGTTTCATGATGCTTTTGGATGTTTCTATTTTGTGCTCTATTTGTGTTGCATGTACGCATTGATCATTATCCTCATGATCCAATATTTTCTCTTGCATGTTCATGTTTTTCATATTCTTGGCTGACAAGGTGTTGAAGCGTGTTGTGGATCTTCGAGGAGTAATTAATTGAAGTGGTTTGTGTTTGAGGATTTAATTTTCAGTGTTCACTATGTTGTGGCCAACCTTGGTTGATTCGCATGAATAATCTTTATTGATTTGGGCCGAATATTTATATTCATTTATTATTTCTTTGGAGCCTACTTATAACGATGTAATTTCTTGTTGCAAATATATATAAGAGAAATTGTTTTATCATTTGAAGGAATGTATGTGTGTGTGTGAAGTGTAAGAGTCATGTGTGTAAATAAATTTTAGATCATTTGAAGGAAGAGCATAGAATGAAGAAGAATGAAGAAGAGTGAAGAAGTGTTCATGTGCTTAACCGAAACTATAATTGGGCATTAGCAAATGCTAATTTTCTCAGTTCAAATTATGATGGATTTAATTAGAAAATTTCTATAAGAAAGTATGTCTTCCTTTGGGTAGTAAGCCTATTTTTTATTTGAGCAGTGACCTCTAGGCACTGTGCCCGAATGCATGGACATTCCCCATTTATATTCTCTTATACTTTTAACAAGGTATAATCTTATGGACTAACCTCCACCATGGTTTTTCCCCTAATAGGGTTTCCACATAAAAATATTGGTGTTATGTGTGATTCTGATGTGTTGTTCATTTATGCTTTCATGATTAATGATTAGATTTTAGAATAAGGTAAATAAGTTGAATAAGTTTGAAATTCAGTGACAATTGATTCACCCCCTCTCTTAGTTGTCTGCCCTTGAGTTTCCAAAAATTGGTATCAGAGCTTGTGGTTCCTTGGAAGAAGTTTAACAACTTGAGGTGATTTGAGATGGAAACTTATAAGAAGGATAGTCCTAGATTTGATGGAACAAATTATTCTTTATGGAAGACTTGAATGGAGTGCCATCTGAGATGCATTGGTGAACCCTATTGGATCATTACAAGTAATAGATATGTTATTCCATTGAATAGTACTTATGTTGAGTATAATATTAGGGATAAGGAGGCATTGTTGAGTGCTTTGAATAATATTGAGATGACAAATGTGATGGATCTGAAGACTACTTATGAGATCTAGAAAAATTTGGAAACCTTGTGTGAAGGTGATGCTAATGTGAAGATTGCTAAGCTACAAAGTCTAAAAGTGAAATATGGAAAATTGAAAATGGGTGATAATGAAAATGTTACTACTTTCATGCAAAGAGTGAATGAACTTGTGTGTGGTATCAGATGTGTTGGTGGATAGATAGACGAATCAAAAATTGTTGCTAAAGTTCTTAGATCCTTGCCTGATTCTTCAAAAGTCAAGGCTAGTGCTATTGAAGAGCTCTAGACTATAACTAATGTTACCAAAGATATGTTGATTGGTAAGCTTACTTATTTTGGGTTGAGTGAATTTGGTGATGCACTTCCTAAGGTTGAATTTACATTTAAGGCCACTACCTCTGGAAGAGATAGAAAAAGATATGATCTAGGTGAAAGCTCATCTAGAAAGACATTCAAGTATGAGGATGAAATGAGACAGCTCAATAAAGAAGAAAGAGAGCTTGAAGAACTTGAAGCATTGATTGTGAAAATAGAAGCTAGAGGACAAGGTAAGTATAAAGGAAAGTTTCTTATTAAATTTTTTTCTTGAAATAAGATAGGTCATTTTGCATCAAGGTGTCCTAAGAGAGTTTCCAAGCCAAGATTTAACAAGACTAAATTCCAAAAGAAGTGTTACTATGCTACTAATGAAGGTGTGACAGATGATGAATTTGACAAAGGAAATGCAAGTGAAGATGAATTTGTGTTTATTGCTATCAAGGAAAATAATCATGTGTTTATTGAATCTGCTAGTTGTACAAATGTGGAGAAAGCCCTAGCTGCTCAAGTTGGAGAGAAAGATGAATGGGTAATTGATAGTGGTTGTTCTCATCATATGACAAGAGATAAAATTAAGTTTGTGAATATGGAAAAGTATGATGGTGGTCTTGTGAGATTTGGTAATAATACAATTGGTGTGATCCATGGAAGAGGATGCATTTCTCTTGATGGTAAGCATAAAATTGATGATCTCTTTTATTTTAAAGGTTTGAAGCATAATATTTTAAGTGTTGGACATATGGTTGATAAGGGATACAATCTTCAATTCATGGATGGTAAGTGCAAAATATTAGGAAATTCTAGAAATGTGATTGCATCAGGTACAAAAACAAAAGGTAATATTTTCCACCTGAATGCTGCTAGTAAATGTTGTTTGATTGCTCAAATTGATGAAAGTTGGTTGTGGCATAAGAGAATGTGTCATGTTAACTTTGATAATATTGTCAACATAAGTTTCACTAAGGCTGTGAGAGATCTTCCTAAGATGATGAAACCTACTAATGGCATATGCAAAGAGTGTCAGTTAGGAAAGAAAACAAGAATTTCATTTCAAAGTAAACAACAAAATTCAAATGGATTGTTGAATCTTGTGCATATTGATTTGTGTGGTCCTACTAGAACTAGAATTTTACAAGGATACAGGTACTTCATGTTGCTTATTGATGACTATTTAAGGATGATGTGGGCTACTTTCTTAAGGGAGAAATTTGAAGCTCTAGAAAAGTTCAATATCTTTAAGGTTGTGGTTGAGATAGAGATAGGTCTGAAGATTAAATGTTTGAGATTGGATAGAGGTGGTGAATTCACTTCTGGCGAGTTTAATTATTTTTGTGAAGAGAATGGAATAAAGAGACAATTATTTGCACCAAGGACCCCTCAAAAAAATGGAGTTGTGGAGAGGAAGAACAAAATAGTTCTAGATGTTGCTAGAACCATGATGTTGGAAGGAAATGTACCTCATATCTACTGGAGAGAAATTGTGAGTACTATTGTGTACACACTTAACTGGGTACAAATCAAAGGTGATACTAGTAAGACTCCTTTTGAGCTATGGATTGGTCAAAAACCTATTGTTAGATATTTCAAGATCTTTGGAAGCAAGTCTTATATCAGAAGAGATGAAGATATATGAAAGTTAGATGTTAGAAGTGATGAAGGATTCTTTCTGGGTTATGCTACTAAAAGTAAGGCCTATCAGTGTTACAATAAGATATTGAATAAAATGGTTGAAAGTGCAAATGTTAAGGTTGATGATGACATAGTTAAACTATCTAGAACCTGTGGATATGATTCTGATGATTAGAATGACAGTACAAACAAAGGTTAGAACTCAAGTAAAGTGAAAATCATTTCGATGAATCAAGATCAAGATGAAGGAGGAACTAGTGGAAGAACAAAAGAGATATCACAAGAGCTTGAAATTGAAGAACATTCTAAGAAGACTCTGAGGTATGTAAGGTTGAATCATTCAGAAGATCAAATTATTGGTGATAAGAACAAAGGTTTCTAGACTAGGAGAAAGATTACAGAAGAATAGTGTTTGATTTAAAAGATTGAGCCTAACAATGTGAACGAAGCATGCAAAGATGAGAATTCAATTGAAGCAATGAAAGAGGAACTACAAAAAATTGAGAAGAATGATACATGGATTCTTGTTCCCAGACCTAAGGATAAGAATACAATTGGAACTAAATGGGTCCTTACAAACAAACTGAATGAACAAGGTGAAGTGGTTAGAAAAAAAGCAAGACTAGTATGTAAGGGATATTCACAAATGAAAGGTATTGGTTTTGAAGAAACATTTTCCTTTGTTGCTAGAATTGAAGCTGTGAGATTGTTTCTTGCTTATGTTGCTTACGAAGACTACAAAGTTTATCAAATGGATGTCAAGTCTTCTTTTCTAAATGGAAAATTGGAAGAAGTGTATGTTGAACAACCTGATGGATTCCAATTAATTGATCAAGGAGATATGGTTTTCCAATTGAAGAAAGCATTGTATGGACTCAAACAAGTCCCTAGAGCATGGTATGCTAGATTGGATAAGTACTTGGTGAAGATTGGATTTAACAAAGGTACTGCTAATAGTAATCTGTATTTCAAGAATGATGATAAAGATTTGATTGTGGAAGTTTTTGTTGATGATATCATATTTGGAGGAGATGATAGCTTGTGTATGAAGTTTTCTAAGGAGATGTAAAATGAGTTTGAGATGCTAATAATTGGAGAGATGAAATTTTTCTTGGGATTGAAAATTACTTAGTTAGATAAAGGGATCTTTATACCTCAGTCCAAGTATGTGAAAGAATTACTGAAGAAATTTGGTATGGAAGATTCAAAGCCAGTTGGTACACCTATGGTGACTGGATGGAAGTTGACAACTGATGATGATTCTCAGAAGGAAAATTAGACTAGATACAAATCAATGATTGGTGGATTTCTTTATTTGACTCAAAATAGGCCTGATATCATGAATTTTGGATGTATTGTTGCTAGATTTCAAGCTAATCCTAAAGAATCTCATGTGACTATTGTGAAGAGGATTTTTAGATAATTGAAGGGGATGATAGGTTTTGGTTTATGGTATCCTAAAGATGATGATCTTACTTTGAGTTCCTTTACTAATGCTAATTGTGGAGGAGATGTGAATGACAGGAAAAGTACTAGTGGCAGAGCATTTTTCTTGGGAAAGAAGCTAATTTCATGGTTAAGCAAAAAGTAGAATGTTATTTCTTTATCTGTACTACAAAGGCATAATACATTGTTGTTGCTAATAATTATACTCAAGTACTATGGATGAAACTGATGTTGAAGGATATCAAAGCTGTGTATGATGAGCCTATTGTTATATTCTGTGATAAATCAAGTGCTATTAACATTTCTAAGAATCTGGTGTTGCATTCCAAAAACAAGCATATATCTATCAAGTTTCACTTTTTGAGAGAGAAAGTGAGTGAAAAGGAAGTTAGATTGGAGTATGTGCCTACTAAGGAGTAGATTGTAGGTCATATTTACCAAGGTGTTTCCTAAGGATACTTTTGAGTATCTCAGAGGGAAGTTAGGGGTGATTACCCCTCCTAATCAAAACTAAGGATGCATTGATTTGCATCAATCCATGCATTTCATGATCATATTTTGATCTAGATTGATGTTGTGGTGCCTGCTACTTAGGGGGAGTAGTCAAATGTTTATAGGTTCAAGAGTTTAGATATGTGGTTCAGAGCTTATATAGAAGAAATATTTGCCATTGATGTCAAAGGGGGAATAGAGGAATGTGAACAATATATGTGGAGAGAAGAGTTGAGGAAAGAAGAGGAATGTGAAAAATCAATGCCAAAGAGGGAGATTGTTGGATGTTGTGTTGTGTTGCTAATATGTGTTTGTCATTGATGTCAACACTATTAGTATTGTTGTGTTAGAAGCTATATATGTCAAGGATATTGAGAAAATTGTAACAAGAAGTGCTACATGTTGTTAGTGGTGAAGTGAAGTTATTTATATCAATGCTATAGTATGTTTTTGTTTAGAGTTTGTGGACTAAAGGTTGTCTTGTTGAGTATATCTAGTTTATCCACTTCAAGTTTCAGAGATTTGCATGAAGATTTGTATTATGACAGTTTTTTTGTTACTATAGTTTGTGTTCTTGAATGAAGATCATGTGATTCCAGTAAGTTTAGTTGTTTTGGATGCTTCTTTGATGTGTCATTATGCTTATGGATGCTTCTAGTTTTTGCTTTGTCTATGTTGGACATTCTCATTGATCATTGTGCTTGTAATCCAACATTTTCTCTTCTGTGTTCATGTTTTTCATGTTCTTGGCCGACAAGGTGTTGAAGCGTGTTGTGGATATTCAATGAGTAATTAATTGAAGTGGTTTGTGTTTGAGGATTTAATTTTTGGTCTTCACTATGTTGTGGTTGATCTTGGTTGATTCACATGAATAATATTTATTGGTTTGGGCCGACTATTTATATTCATTTATTATTTCTTTGGAGTTGACTTATAGCAATGTAATTTCTTATTGTGGATATATATAAGAGTGATTGTTTTATCATTTGAAGGCATGTATGTGTGTGTGTGAAGTGTAAGATTCATGCGTGCAGATAAAGTTAAGATCATTTGAAGGTAGAGTAGAGAGTGAAGAAGAGTGAAGAAGTGTTCATGTGCTTAACCAAAACTATAACCAGGCATTAGTAGATGCTACTTTTCTTAGTTCAAAGTCTGATGGATTTAATCAGAACCTTTCTGTAAGATAGCATGTCTTGGTTTGGGCCGACTATTTATATTCATTTATTATTTCTTTGGAGTTGACTTATAGGGATGCAATTTCTTATTGTAGATATATATAAGAGTGATTGTTTTATCATTTGAAGGCATGTATGTGTGTGTGTGTAAAGTGTAAGATTCATGCATGCGGATAAAGTTAAGATCATTTGAAGGTAGAGTAGAGAGTGAAGAAGAGTGAAGAAGTGTTCATGTGCTTAATCGAAACTATAACCAGGCATTAGTAGATGCTACTTTTCTTAGTTCAAAGTTTGATGTATTTAATCAGAACCTTTATGTAAGATAGCATGTCTTCCTTTGGGAAGTAAGTCTATTTTTGATTTGAGAAATGAGCTCTAGGAAGTGTGCCTAAATGCATGTGCATTCCCCATTTATATTCTCTTATGCTTTTAATAGGGTATAATCTTGTGGACTGACCTCCATAGTGGTTTTACCCCTAACAGGGTTTCCACATAAAAATAGTGGTGTTATGTGTGATTTTGATGTGTTGTTCATTTATGCTTTCATGATTAATGATCATATCTGAGAATAAGGTAAACTAGTTGAATAAGTTTGAAATTTGGTGACAAATGATTCACCCCCCTCTCAGTTTTCTACCCTTGAGTTGCCAACAATGGGTTCACAAATACAAATTATAGCTCTTTTTTCCCTCTAGTGGACTACAATTTTATATGTTACAAATGCAAAAAAATTTGTGCATGTTGGCAATATATGTTGTCATTGATGTCATCTTGAGGCCATGTTTGTATAAAGATTTTGTATATAATTTGAAGAGGCTGAGAAATGATTAGAGGTAGATTGATAGTGAAAGATTTGAGTGAGATTTTTTGACATAGTAGGAACATGGGATTAGCATAAGCAAGTTAGTTCAAAAGCAAGCATGATTGTCTAAGGAAAAAATTGCATATTTTCTTGTCAGTGACTCTAATTTTTAGTTTTCATTCCAACACATTGCATGATCTAGTTGTGCAATTATGAAGTTAAGTTTGGTAGCCAACAAAGACGTTATTGTTGGCCTCCTCTAATGGTTCAATAACTAATCCCTTAAAGCTATAACTTAGAGATTAGATATCTGCACTAAGTATTTATCTTTCTTGTCATGATGATTCATTTCATTATCAACCTAGGGATGTGAAATTCAAATGGGTCAGCACTGTTTGTGCACTAGGACTCAATTTTAGTCATCCTTATCCTCTAACTAGAAAGGAAACAACACTGAAACTAAAATTATTGAAAGGAATTAACATAAGTACTAAGCATAAAATCAACAACTAGAATGAGCTAAAATAAATGACAGAAACATAAATCTCAACAAACAAACAAGAAGTTACTGTCTTCCTTGGCTACAAGAATAGTCATAGAACGAAGTTCCAATGGTTGTAGGGACAAACAAATTCTAAGACTATAACTAATTATTGAACAGAAAAGTAACTCCTAAATTGAATGGATGGAATTCTCACCAAGTGGGCCCCCTTGAATGAGTCTTCCTTAAACTAACTTAGATTTAGCAAATCAAAATATCATTTCATTCACTGAAAACATGGTTACATCATGACAACAACATGATTGTATTTCTTGAAACTGAAAATGAGAGTACAATATCAAAACATCCAACCTTGTGAAGAGGGACATCTAATCATTATTTATAGAAGGAGAGATTCTAACTAACCCTAACTAACTAGGAAGTCGACTCCAAAAAACTAGGACTTAATTTATTGAAAGCATGAAAAAGAGGAAGGAGGTTATGCATATGCTAGATTTAGTCAAACTTGACTTGCATCAATGAGGATGCAACATAGCAACACCTCCTAAATCTACTCAACTAACAAACATGATCATTTAAAGGTAAGTTATAACTTCCACACGAGCTGGAAGTTTTCCCTCCATTGACCTCTTTAATGTCCATGTCTTTGACTCCTTTATCAACTAGCCAATTGGCATGAACTTCTTCCACCTTACAAGCTTCATTTATATCTGCATCTTAATGTGAACCTGCATTATGACATTAGCGTGCACAAGACAATTGTATATCCATTATCACCTTAGAATAACATTCATTCAATCACATGTAAAATTAATATAGATATATCACATAACATGTTAAATATCATCAAAAGTTATAGGGATAAGTTCATGCCCAAAGTTCATAAATTTAGTGAAATATCATAGAAAGTACTAGTAACTAGGTGCTAAGACCCCATAGTAACAATAACAAACATATGATAAACCCTAACAAAAATGAGTCATTATTTGGACTCATCATCTCCCCCCAACCTAATGATCTTCTAGTCCTCTAGTAGAGGGAACTCAAGTCCTTTGTCTTACTAAAGCCTTGAAATCACCAATTGTTGTCCGACCTTGATTAGTCTCAATAGTATTTGAATTTAGATCCCAATAGAACCCCTATTGGATGTCTAGTCTACCCCACGTTGGCCTCTCTACATCTACATCATATTGATAGATTATGTATTTTGGTATTGGACACAACAAAATAGGTGGCTAAAATACTAACAAGAGCCAATATTGCTGATTTGTTCTCCCAAGATGTATATACCTGATGCTTCATTTTCAATCCGCATGATAATTTTGCAATGAATGGGGTTCAACTTATTTTAACTGATCTGGAAAGTCATTCCATCTATGTAATAAATATCTTAATACTATCCTTCCTATAGTGATAGGTACCTACTCATATTCTAGGTATGCTTCCTCCCTAGAAGGCATGATCGTCTTTTTGTACTCTGTATTGTAAAGAAGTTTGTGCCATGTTTAGAATATATTTGTAGGATTGCTTGATTCAGCTCTTAAAGATAGGGAGTATGCCATTCTCTTTCTCTATATATTTGAATTTTTCCCCTAGCTGATTTCATTTTGAATCCATGACATTAATGCCCTCAAGTGAATATCCCTAATATATAGAAATGGATTCTCTTCATGGTCATTGGGAACAAAATAGTTGTGCAAATACAATTCACACAGTAAATTCTTAACTTTGGGAGGAGAGGATTGGTAGGTTTGGAAAAATTCTTGTAGGGTTTCAATGGAAGAGTTTAGACCAAACATGACCCTTGAAAACTTGAAAGAAAGATGACACTCCTTTAAATGCAATGCATATACCCTTGGGGGAGTCCTACATCCCATAATTTTTGGTATTAGAGTCACCACATTGTCCACCTTATCTTTTAATGTAGTAATCTTTGCATTCTTCTCACTTTCTTTATTTTTCTTATTAATCTCTTCTTGTAGCCTGAGTTTTTCCCTATTCCATTCTTCTTCTTTCTCCTGCATTTCTTTCCATAAATCCAGGACTACTGATGCCCATGAAAAAGTAGGAGGTTTGTGCTTTCCTACTAGGATCTTTTCTTGCACTAGTTTACGATGTTCATATTTCTCTTCTTGGACTGGTTCCTGATGTTCAATTTACTTTGAAACAACTTCTGCCAATCCTATGTTTTCCTACTCCTCAGGAACTTCTACCATTGCTATATTTACATTCTCCTTAGGAGGTTCTTCCTTCATCCTAGGTTTCCCTTTGAGTCTATGGTTCCTTTTTAGAGGCACACCAATAGTAGACTTAGTCATTTTTTATTTCTTTGGAAGACTTTCATTTTTCCCAGTGGCTGCAGGATGCTTTGTTTCTTTAGTTTTCTGCTTCATAGGGCTAGGGTTTAATTTTTTTGGTGTTTGCTTCTTCACCTTCCCTTTGCTAATTTATACTTTTCTCATTTTTTCTTCCTCTTTTCTAATAGAATCCCTAGTGTGAACTATGGTTTTAGGGAAAACATCGAAATTGGGGTCTAAAGATGAACTATCTTTATATGTATGCTCAAATTCAGAGGAATTAATTTCTACTGCAGGTTATGTTGTAGGAGGGTTTGTGCTAGGAATTTCCTCAGAAGTTCAAGCTCCAAGAGTGATTTTAATAACCCCCTCATCCCCACTAACCCTATGAGTTAGGGGTTTACCTTTAGGAACCACATTAAATTCTAATATGAACTTCTTAATTTTCAAAATTTCATCCCATGACATATTGGACACATCTTGCAAATATTTTTCTACTAGTAATTTAATCAAACAGTGATGGGAAACAAAAATTTCCCTACCTTTTTGTGTCTCAATAGCCATGATTGTAAGAATATTGTACAAGATGTTTAGCACATTCATCCTTCTACCATGTCTCATGTGATTCAAAAGCTTGAAATGCATAGAATGGAGACAGGATTGGTGACCCTTATAGGTAATGTATTTGATGATACAAAAAACAACTTGCTTCCATGTTTCTAGCAAATAAGTTCTTTTTCCTTGCTTTTCTATAACAAGAGGAGGATCACTAGGCTCTGTTAATTTTTCTCTAGCTGATCTAGCATCACTAGAAGTAGGGTAGGGTTCTCCTTCAATGGCAAAACTTGACACTTCAACAATCCTTTCTTCAGTGGCTATAACTTTTAATCCTTTCACCATTGCCTTACCATTAGAAATTTTTTGTGCAAATTCTAAGGAAATGTCATTATTGAAACTATTTAGCTTCAAAAAGTAATCTAACCAACCACAATTTTTGAATTTAGGCTCATAGAGTGCATCCCATAGGATTACTTGGTGAGCTATTGGTTCATTTCTGATTAACTGTCTTCCCATTGCCTTGACTTACACTCTGGAAAACACCTCTACAAATATTTCTTTCTTGCAATCCTTCTTTTGGAAACCCAATTTCTCTTCCACTTCCTACAATTCTTCACCAACACTAACACCAATGTCATATGTCCTCTTCAATTTTACCTTTCTAGTGGCACTATGATTTCAACTAAGGCAGTAAAGAAAACATAAAGGAGGGGTATTATCAAAGAAAATGTTAGCATACAGAACATCACTTCAACTACATCATTTCAAATTTATTGTCATGCTAGTGTATGAAATATGATGAATGACACGTATGACATGTAGATTTGTACTTCCCCAACATAAATCAAAGCATGTGTCTGCATAGGTTGGGATGAAATTATTATATAACAGGGCATACTAATTTTTTTTTTTATGTGAAATATCAATATTAAAGTACAATAATCAAACAAATGCATTTAAGGGAATTAATATACATTAAGTTGTCATGCACATACCTGAAAACTTGGAATGTTTGTTCCAAAGAATGTGGAAGAAAGTACTACTCCCCAAAAAAGTATGGATGAGCAATTAATTGAAGTGATGATGGAGTGAAGTGGAAGAGAGAAAGAGATAGAGTTGAATGGGCAGTTAGGTTTATTGATGGAGAAATGAATTCCAAAAAAAAGTGGAAATATTTATTATGATTGCATGCTTACTTTTGATTAGCTAGAAGGTTGGACACTAGGTCCACTTCCTTCAACTGTAGGAACTTCAAAGTTCTGGTATTCAATAAATTGTTGTATGAACTCCTATTTTGAGGCAAGGTTTATGGTATAACCTGAGATGATGACCATTGACCAGGAGCTTGAACTTGATAGGATCAATTGTTGTAAGCCAAACAAAACCATTGGAGAATACCTTTGCAACCTCATACACCTGGTTTGAAGTTTTCCTAAGTTGTCTCTAAATCCTTGGAATTATAAAGAAGTGCCTAGTCACCTAGCTAGAAATTCTTTTCGTTGATGTATTTATCATGCCATCTAACTCTTTGGTTTTGCACCATCTCAACATGGTGGAGAGATGATTTCCTCATCTCATCTAAGGAATTTAGTTGCATAACCCTATCCTTCTATGCCTTAGATATATCTATTCCAAGGTCCAATGTTGTTCTAAGAGTTTTGTGTTCAAACTCTATAGGCATCATTGTTGTTTTTCCATATAATATTTCAAAGGGAGTAAAACTAGTGGTGGTGTTCCAAGTGGTTCTATGGCCCAAACAACTTCTAGAAACCTATTTTCCCAATATTTTATGTGGATTGCTATTGTTTTGGTCAGAATATATTCTATTTCCCTATTTGTTACCTCAAATTGGCCATTGGCTTGAGGGTGATAAGGTGTGGATTTTCTATGCCTGACATTATACTCATTCACCAATGTTGTGATAAAATTGGATGTGAATTGAGCCCCTTGATTTGTGACTATCTCTCTAGGAAATCCATAACATGTGAAGATTTCTTCATAGAGGAATTTTAAAACTTTATTGTCCCTAGCATGTTTCATGGCTTTGACCTCAACCCATTTAGTCACATAACTAGTACAAACCAAGATGTAATATTTGACATTTGATGGAGGATCAATTGGACCCACAAAATCAAGTCCCCATTTATCAAATGGTGTGATAACTAATTGAGGGTATAGAGGCATCTCTTATGATTTAGTTTTTCAGCCCATCCTTTGAAACCTATCACACTTCCTAGTGTACTTGTCTGCATCCTTATGAAAAGTAGGCCAATAATACCCTACATTGAGAATATTCATGGTTGTTCTCTTAGTTGCAAAGTGTCCTCCACAGGGTTCATTATGGCATGTAGAGTTGATCCTCCTTTGTGGCTTTCTTACTCGTGTACAATCATCTCTAATGTAGATCCTATGAGTATGTAGTTTGGGATCTAATCCTTTCATGTAATGGTAGTCTCATGCAAATGCATGATGATGCAATTGTAACAAGTTTGTCACGAACAACTACTAATCTTGACTCTATTTGCTATTAATATTCAAATGTTTCCCCTCTGAAACTTGTACTTGTGTGGTCAACTCAATCATGGTTGTTTCACTAATGCTTGGAATTTTTAATTCATGCAGTAACAATGTATGAAGCATATTTGTTGCTGCAAGAAATTCAGGTGCAAGAGAAGCTAGCAGAAGTATTTGCAATGGGAATGCAAAAATAGATTCATGGGTGGGTGGTTCTTCATGTACCTCACAATGGTTTTGAACTATATGAGATAATATTTCATCTTCTTCCTGAAGTTTCATGAAGGGAATTTTTCCTAACATCATGAGTTGTTCCACTAAATTGACCTCCTCAGCCTCTTCTCCAACATGTGGCCAGATGGGTCTGTCCATATAATGGGATGGTTGAGAAGGAGGATAAAGGACAATATTTTTAGTGCTTCTCCCATAAAAAATAGTCATGTCCCTTGACTGACATCCAATGTAAGCATTTGTTGTAGCTAACCATGGCATTCCCAAAATAATGGGATACCCCCCTAATGTAGCTTTAGGGGAAAGGATCATTAATTCTACTAAATATTCCCAAGAGTCTAGAGTAACAAAAAGGTATTCTACTATACCGTATGGTTTGACAGTAGAAATTTTATCAACAAGCTATAGGATAGTATGAGTAGGTCTCATATTTGTAACATTCAGTTGCTGGGGGATATTCTTAGTCATCACATTGATAGTTTCTCCCAAGTCTATTAGAGCATTCTTTAATTGGATTCCATTTATAATGAATCCAAATATAGGACTACCTGGGTTAGTATACTTAGGAATAGTTACTTTCCCAAGTATGATATCTACCAACTGCTCCATCATATGAATAGTGGTGGGGTCATTCATTTTCCTCCCTAGATTTTTGAGACATGCTTATTTAATTTCCTTACTATAAATGAGAACATATTTTATGGCCTAGAACAAAGGTATCTTGACACATTTTTTTCAACTGATCCAAAATATCAAAGGTTGTTTCTTCCTTTTTTTTAACAACTTCTAACCTTTGAGGAAATTGTGGGTCTTGGTCAGACTGTCAAACTGGTTTAGGATTCTTGGGTACACTTGACTGAGTAGGGATATCAAATAAATTTATATGATCCTCCTCTTCCATAGGGAGCTCTATTATAATAGGATTGTAATTGGATGAAAAAGTGGTTCCTGAATGTAGATGAATATCACTCACACTCACAACATATACAAGAAATTGGTTGGGATTTGTAGTGGTTTGTTATTTGGGTTAGGTGTGGGTTGAGCTGGTAATTGAGTAGGTCTAGGTGTACTAGAGTCTAGGTTAGGAGGAGGAGGCATTATGGAAGGTTATTGAGGCTATGGAGGTGGCTACATGTAATCAACTACCTAGTTTGGCCATTGTTGTCTTCCCCTCCATTGGGATGTATGTTGCTAGTTTTCTAGAGGTTGCTTCCAATTTCCCTTGAATTGTTGCCACTAAGGTGGAGATTTTTGGTAATTGGGCCAAGTATTTGGAGGTTTGTTCCAAGGCTGAGGTGGATAGCCTCCAAATTTTGATGGGTATGGGGGTTGCCATTAGTTACCGGATGCATAAGAATTCAAATAAGGTCCATTGAAACATAATGGATCTAGTGGAATACCTTGTCTTGGAGCCCATGGCCTTCTTTGTGCAATGTAGAAAACATGATCATCATCACCCTAAATTGGCCTAAATTCTAGTGGAATTTGCTTGCTATCAATGTTGGCTACCATCTTGTACCTACAATCCTTCTTCTTTTTCCTACAATGAGGACAATATTCCACCAACATTTCCTTTTCCTCTTCATGTCTCTTATTTGCTTGAAGTGTATCTAGCTGAGTGGCCATATTGTTTATGATATCCTACTTGAAATATACCAAAAAATGGGTGATTTCCATCCTTGAAACTCCATTAGTGGAGGATTTACCCATAGAAGATTGGTAACCTCTTCTTTCTTCATAACTGCCCTGGAGTAATTCTCACATGTCTTCTTAATATCATCCCTAGGAACTTGGGTGATATCTCCTCCTCCTATCAATTCCAAAGCATTATTGCAATTTTTATTGATCCTTCTAAGGAAGAGAAACTTTTGAGACTCTTCATTGAGTGCATGATGTGGACATTTCTGTAGAAAAATAGGAACCTTCAAATATAGTCCTCCAAACTTTCATCCTCCTTTTGTTGCATCCTAAAGATATCATCTCCTCTCGTATCACTACCTCTAGAGTATTCTTTATACTTCTTAAGAAACTTTATTTTCATATCATCCCAAGTCTCTATAGTATTCCTACCTAAGCTCATAAACCACCTTAATGCATCTTCCTTCAAGGTAGTAGGAAACAATTTAAGCCTATGGGAATTAGTAGTGCAATCATAGCTTTTGCAAAGGATAGCAAATTCAAACAAGAAAGTGCCAGGGTCATCTATTACAAGCCCATAGAATTTAGGAACTGAAGCAGGGATGTTCTTGAGGTTATCAACTTCATTCTGGTGAGTGATAGGGAATGGAAGAGATGGTTGGTTAGGTCTATTTGGATTTTGTCCAACCATAATTGCTTGATGGATTGTCAAAGCAAATGGATTCTCAATTAGGTTTTGGGCAGCTTGATCTTTAGAGGAAGTTTCAGAACTGGTCAAATTAGGAAATGCATCAACAAAAGTATTTTCCTCCTCTTCTTCTTTGTCTCTTGGAAAATTTTGAAGCTCAACTAGTTGGTTCTCAGGAGTAGGGTCATTAGGAAGGAATCTCCAATGAGCATCTCTTCTCCTACCTCTATGCATGTGGTATTAACTAAGTATCATCCAACTCACACAAAGAATTGGTGAAAGAATAGAATATCATTACTTTATTCAAATGAAGGGTATGCTAAAAACAACGTCAGAGATATCAAAAACAATAAAGAAACTAGAAATGACTTCCACAGAGCTTCCTAGTTTGACACCATCCTAAGCACTGGTGCCAAAATTGTTGGCCTCCTCTAATGGTTCAATAACTAAGCCCTTAAAACTATAACTTAGAGATTAGATATTCTCACTAAGTAGTTATCTTTCTCATCATGAAGGTTCATTATCAACCTAGGGACGTGAACTTGAAATGGGTCAGCACTGTCTATGCATTGGGACTCAATTGTAGTCATCCTTATCCTATAACTAGAAAGGAAACAACACTAAAAGTAAAAGTCTTGAAAGGAATTAGCATAATTACTGAGCATGAATCAAAAACTAAATTGAACATCAACAACTAAATTGAATTGAATGACAGAAACATAAATCTTAGCAAATAGACATGAAGTTTCTTTATTTTCCTTGGTTGTAGGAACAAACAACTACTAAGACCATAACTAATTATTGAATAAAAAAGTAACTCCTAAATTTAATGGATGGAATTATCACCAAGTGGGTCCCCTTGAATGAGTCTTCCCACCTTAAATGAGTCTTCCTTAAACTAACTTAGATGCAACAAATCAAAATATCATTTAATTCATTGAAAACATGGTTACATCATAACAACAACATGACTGTATTTCTTGAAACTGAAATTGAGAGTATAATATCAAAACATCCAACCTTGTGAAGGGGGACATCTGATCATTATTTATAGAAGGAAAGCTTCTAACTAACCCTAACTAACTAGGTAGTCAAATCCAACAAACTAGGAGGACTCCATTTATTGAAAACATGAAAAAGAGGAAGGAGGTTAGGCATGCACTAGATTTAGTCAAACCAAACTTTCCTTACCGAGAATCCAGCATAGCAACACCTCCTAAATCTACTCAACTAGCAAAAATGATCATTTAAAGGAAAGTTATAACTTCCACACGAGCTGGATTTTTTGCCTTCATTGACCTCTTTAATGTCCATGTCTTTGACTCCATTAGCAACTGGCCAACTAGCATGAACTTCTTCCACCTTACAAGCTTCATTTATATTTGCATCTTAATGTGAACTTGCATTATGAAATTAGTGTACAAAAGACAATTGTATATCCATAATCACCTTAGAATAAAATTCATTCTATCATATGTAAAATTAATATAGATATATCACATAGTAGGTTAAATACCATCAAAAGTTAGAGGGATAATTTCATGCCCAAATTTCATAAGTTTAGGGAAATATCATAGAAAGTACTAGTAACCAAGTGCTAAACCCCATAGTAACAAAGAAAAACATATGATAAACCCTAACAAAAATGAGTCATTATTTGGACTAATCGGTTATTACCAAGATTTCATGTCATAAACATTTCTACAAAAATAATTAGAAGTAATTGTTCTCTAGATTGCAGAATAACAGAGTTAAGTGTCTTAGATGTTCTTCAAATTTCTCTACGTTCCTTTAGAGTGATAGATATGGTTTTGAAGACTTGATTATATGTTTAGAGAGGTGTATAAGTTCATCCATATGTGTTTCAGATATTTGGATGAATTGCAATGCAATATCTAAGTGTTGATATGTCACAATCAGTCCAAAATGCTTTGTTCTTGTTTGTTTAATGGGCATCCTCATTTGTGCTAGTGTATTGTTGGTGCTTGTTTAATAACCAAATTTTTTCTCAAATATAATCTATAGAATTTCCATTTCCAATAGTTAATTATATGGAGGGATTGTCCAAAGAATAGATGAAATACTGCTAGACTTTCCATCTACACTTTGGGCTCTGCAATACTTAGGAGGGTGATCCCTAAAATGCAATTTAATATACTCCTTTGAAAATTTCCTCATAGATTGTAAAATAATAAATACTATTCCCCTATATGCTACTTGATAGATGAAAAACTTCAAAGATCTAGCTAACCTTCACAACATTTACCATTCTAGATCATAAGAATATGGTAGAACTACATTTCAACATACACTTCAATAAAAAAAGTAAATATTTAATTGATTTGAATGTGTTTTATTTGCAAGACATCATGAATATTTAATATAAACGTAGATCCTAGACCTGTGCCTTAACCTAGGGCATAGATTTAAATTTAATACAAATCATGATGCATAATAGTATTTAAAACCTAACATTACTAGGAATTCACAATATTGGATTACAATACTACACTTGGATATCCTGAACCAAAACTACTTATCAAATCCATGCACACATATGCATAAACCTATACTTTCATCAAAGTAATTTAAGCATGCATTCATTGTAAAAACAATGAAGACCAAATGAAGGATCCTTGATCATATTTCATTGATAATTCATGCAAAGAGTACAATAGGAGAGAAATGGATTTTGACTTATGCCATTCTTGTATTCAAATGCTAGTACTATTATACAACATTAAAACTTGCAAAAAATAAAGATTGAAGAACCTATACCAAAACTTGATTTCTATTATTTGTTTCCTTAATTACAAATTTTCTCTAAAAGATCAATGAACAACCCATGTAAATGGCCTGGAATTCCATTTTATAAAACAAGGGAGCAACAAGCTTTGGGACATTACAAATGTCACATTTTTATTTGACACTCATTTACATTTCAAAATGTAGGTGCATTTTTGCAAGCTTGTGGAGGGAATATTCTAAGTGCAAAGTAGTTACAAAACTTGTTATGTCCATCATGCTTTTCAAAATATCTAAAGAAGTCAGTTGATGCCTTTGTTGCTTCCTTTTTCATTCTTCTTGTTGTGGAAACAAGAAATTTGAGCTAGAAAGTGAGAACATAACCTTGTGCACAAGAGATAAAATATTCTTTGTTGTCACTGTGGGGACCCTTGGAGATTGTTGAATGTACAAGGTCAAAAAAATTTGTCGCCACATCACCAATGAAGAAGCCTACAAACCAAGAATGCCATTTTGTTTTCTATCCCAAGTAGTATAATCCTTTTCTAAGGTCCAATTGAAGGACATGAATTCATCTAAATTTTTTGTATAAGACCATACCTTGTCATTATTTGATTTTCATTTTTGTCAAACTCCTCAAGGAATGCGCTAGTGACATAAAACTTATTCATGCTATCTTTTAACATAGCAATTTTAACATCTCCCTCTTCAAAAATTAGAGTGGCTTCCACAACAATAACAACATCCATATGACATCTCCATTAATAATAAGTCTTGACACCTCCATTACTATTAAGAATGTTTGGCAAGAATCCAAGATCATTCTCACCAAATTTCATAAGCAATGCTTTGATCCTTTTTTCTAATGGATCCACCAACCCTTGACACTCAATTTTATTTCTTTCACTGCCTTATATGTAGGGGAAATTTGCATTGGCTTGTTTTGATCGTGTGTTGATCCTATAACCATGATCTTCAATGCACCCAGCCTTGGAACCCATGTTTGCATTAGTGGAATAACAATTGATCTATCCATCTCAAACATATTTATTGAATTGAAAATTAAAAATTAATTTGAGTGAACACTACTCACTCTTTTTATTTCCTTCTCTAAACAATGTTCCAAAACATTATAAACAATAAAAAATGGTGTTTTCATTATACAATGCAAAAAATCTTCAAATACCTCTAGTTGCTCAATTAATTCTTCTTTTCTCACTTCTTTCTTTAGAGGATCAATAGTTGATGTTCCTGGAGTAAGATATGTTAGTGGTACATTATCTCAATTGTACACTACCATTTTCATAGAAGATGGAGGAGGAGAATAGACAGGATGGGGTGGTGATTGCACTAGAGAGTGGAGGAGGAGAAGGTACACTGGTTTACACTAGTTCCTAAGGTTGCATTGATTACAATTGTTTATTCAGTAATGCATTTTCCAATTCTAACTCTGTAATCCTCTACTCATCCTTATTGTAAGAGATCACCAAATCATTTTATCTCTTTGTATCATAATCATATTTCTCCCATAGAGACTCAATAGTGGCTTTGGTGAATTGAGACACATTCATAGCCATGGTAGTTGCTTCAACTATTGGAGTTGTTGACTCTCAAAGTTGCACCCTTTCTAAGTTGCAGAACTTAGCACTTTGGAGAAACATTGGAACATTCCTAGGTTGTGGGTCACCTAAACTTGGAAGGACCTCCAAAGAGGGCTAGCGCCTAAGGTACTCACCTAATTAACTATTCTAAAGAATTGTAGAGGAAAAGGGTAAAAGGATAACATAAACTAAAAATAAACTCCTATGGTGATGCACCTAAACATTAATTGGGACTTGTAAAACAAGTCAAACAAATAGTTCAATCAAAGATAAAGTTTCACATACACAACTCATTTCCATATGTTTCTTGCATAAATATTTCATAATAAGGTTTTAGAACTTAACTCCTAAAAGGAAAGATACTTTCTCAGCTAGAACATTATGCTATTCAACACAACCTATAACTTGCAACCTACATATTCTTTTGCAAAAGGTGCAAACAATGAGACAACCACAAGGAAAAATATAATTTCACAAGTAGCATCAATCAAACAAAATTCACACAATAAAATAGAAAAATCAGAAGGTAAAACAACTTTACTTCATTGATATCCAAGGTATCCACTATAATACATGTCAAAAGAATTATATAAAATGTAGTCTTTCTAGCCAAGGACTCCAAAAAGTCACAAAGTAAAAGCTAGATAATCATCAAAACTTTCTTCACAAATGAGAAGAGAAGTAACTATAAGCTCTCCCAAGTAGTTGCACCAAAATAGGAATTAGAAGCTTCTTGGGTCGTATGCAACTAAAAATCCAAAAATATTACATCCAAATCCACTCCAAAATGGCTCCAAAATGTTGAAAAGGTCAACTTTGACCATGCCCAACCATAAAAGCACCCCAAAAATGCTCCAAGTTCCTCCAAAAGACTTCAAAATGGTCAAAACAGTCTCCTATATTCCCTCCATATGTTTGTAAACCTCTCCAACCTCCCCTATATGCTTGGCACCTACTCATGAAGACTCAAACTATATCATTTATTTTGCATAACATGTACTAAAGTGACTTATGAAAACATCACTTAAAAATATATTTTACATTCAAGGTCGACACAAAATATTTCTCATTACATATATTTGAAAATAAGAGCCAAGATGTATAAAATGGGGACCTCCCTACTCATTGGACATGAATACCAAATGAGGTATTAGATTTATTGAAAAATATTAAATAAAAGGAAAAAATGCCTTAGGCTGGTTGGCATATGTTAGGGCAAGGAAAAAATAACAATCAAAACCCATGGATAAGCATATGAAAAGTGTTTAATTTTGCAAGTTACATGCTGGAGGTTTTGGCGCCGCCAACTAAGGGTTTGCACTACTGGTCTGTGAATGTTTTAATGGTAAAAAACTTGCATATTTAATGAGAAAAGAAAAAATTGAGCTCAGGTAAGCTCTTTGCTTCAGTATACTTTTCTTTTCTCTTTCAATTTCTGGTAGAAAAATAAATGCTCCTTTTGAGCTTTTTTTGCAAAACAATGGATATATTCTACTTTTTCCTCATAAGCATTTCTATGCCATGACTTATTTGTTGTTTCTATGATTTTTCTCAAAATTCAAAAGCTTTCTCAAAGGTTTATTACTACCCTAGCTAAGGGTTTTACGATTCTCAATGGCTTGATTTATGCTTACTTTTGAGGTTTTGTGACCATGACTTAGAAAACTTGAGCTCATTCTTGAATACAGACCGAGATTCTGGCTCTATTCCTTACATCCTTACATGGCCTTGGTTGTGGCTATGAACATTTAGGTGAAACAAAATTTCAAAGACCCTTAGTTGGGATAACTCCAAAATTTCTAAGAGCTTGGCCTTTTGAAGAAAATGATAAAAAGCTCTAAAAAACTTGTGATTCCATCTTGAAAAACTATGAAAAGTTTAAAAAACTATGAAAACTGAAGGTTTTAAAAACCCTAGTCTTAGTTTTGCAATTTTCATTGAATCTTCATGGGCATTCATAAAGGATTTTCCTTTTGTATACATTACTTTTTTGGGAAAACCCATATCAAAGGGACAAAACTCTATTTTGTATCTACCACTTGTTTTTGTACTCTTTAACGGATTCTCACATGTGCAAAGCTTAAAATATGTCCCTCAAAGCACTACCTTGCATTAATATCATAGATTTTCTTTGTACACTTTTACGGTGCATTCACTACGTGTTTTATTGATGGGCTATGCTTTATATGTTTCAAAACCTTAGAGATTATGAGATCTATCCATGTACCCCAAGATTCCATACCAACAAGCATGATAGCTATATTTCCTACTGCACTGGATCTTACATTATCTGAGACCTTTTACCCACTCCATGTATATGAATTTTCCTTGTGAAATTTAATGCAATACCATATTCTTCATAAGTAGCTTGAGATGACACTAAGCCATTAATAAAGATCCTTGGAGAAAATGGGTATGGGTTGATTTTCTTACAAGATCAAACAAAAAAATACTCTGATGCATTCCTTCAATAGTCACAATGGTTATCTCTCTTGGCTACTATGCATTGATCATGACATACACATAAGATATTTCTTCTTCATCCCAAAACTGATGAATCAAGTTTATCCCATTTTTGTTGTGGTGGCTAGATTCTGCAACAACTATTGATTTTCTAGTGAAAATGTGTGATGTAATGTCACACCAAGAATATTTTATGAAAGTGGGGGTCCCTAGGTGATTGATTATCCTCATGATTGGCATAAATAATCTTTACTATTGACTGTTGTGTATATCCCTACACCATTACATTCTAGAACAAGCCCAAACTAAATGACACTTACCTCACATAATTTCAGTCTCAAAACCATAACACTACCTTGCCACTATCTTTAAAGGACTTCAATATTCAAAATATTGTCATGACCTTTTTTTGTTCCAGAGACAAAGTCTGCATTTGGTTTACATTGCAAAAAAATATGCTTGAAGTTGATTCTGTCATTTTCTTTAAGAAATTTAGTGATTTACAACATGACTTGTTATGTTCATTCTTAAGTCATGATTGCTTAAAGTATATGGTGATTGAATTTTATGCTCATTTTTACCCCCCTTGTACTTGTAAAGTGACTATCATTCCCCTAATTGTGACTTTTTCTCCCCTATAAACATGGGACTGTCTTCCATTGTTATGATTGCACAAAAATTAAGGGGCATGCTCTAAATGCTCACTATTACACTTTCATGCAGTGTTATATGGAATATTCATTACCTAGAAATTTGATATTATCTTTGTGGCTATCTAGCCTACTACTCTAGACTATCATTCAAGTAGGTTGCATTGCCTTCACTATAGTGACTATACTTTCTCTTTACTATTATATTTTTTATTGGTTGCTCTTCTTGTCCTCATGAAACTTTTATTCCTCTCACTTCACCAATTGATAATTCCTTCTTGACTAGAATATGAGGACTCAAATCTTCCAAGAAAGAAATAGAAACAAATCATTCTATATTTTGACTCCACCTATCAAAAGAGTGAGCAGTGACTGCAATGCTATGCTTTTGATATAACTTCACTAGGCTTTGGCTTTCACAAGACTGCCATTGTACCTTTTTTATGATCATGTTGTCCTTTTGATCTCTCCATTATTCCAATGAGAAAATACTTGTCATTTATGATAGTGATGTTAGCAACTCACTTTCATGGGTGATGAGTACTTGTTCAAGGTTGATAAGTGAGATGATTTCAGACTCTTGCCTTTCTTAATAAACCAAGTGAGCAACATGATGCGCTCAACCCTTGTGGGAGCCCATTTTACTCCACATGCTTTAATGTTTGGAAAATAGATCTTGCAATGATATTCAACCTATACCTACACAGTGAACAAACATGTTAGAGAAAATGAAGCATGTGATGGATGTTAATGATAGCCTTTTTGTTTTCCTAGACATCTGTGATATGTAGACTATTTCAATGGTTTATAAGGATTAGGCTATATGTTTGTAGATGTTTTCATATGAAATGATTGGTAATCCTGAGCTCTAAAAACCCATGTCTCACTTATGTAGGAAAGCTTGGAGTAATGGTAAAAAACCTCTGGAGGTTGGACAAGCAGGAAGACTAAAGCAGATGCAACAGTTCAACTCAATTGGGATTCGTCATTCAGGCAATGATTGATCCATTGTCTTTCCATATGCATATTTTCCATTATGTATGAATAAATGTATAGTCTATTTCCTTTATTGCATTAAAATAGTTATTCCCACAAATTGTGTGGGACACTGGATACATTTATGATTATCAATAAAGACTACTTTTGTAACAATTGTTGAATCTATCTTCTCTGTTGTAAGCATTTGCATAATGTAATGCACTCTATTTGATATTTTATTTTATGCATATGAATGAAACATAGCAGAATTAAATGTGTACTATTATCTTTGTTTTGCAAACACTATCATAGCTCTACCTGATTGAGCTGGAAGCAAAATCAGGTAACATTTTTGGCAACATCTACTATATATTTTCCTACTAAACATTCTAACCAGTTTCCTAAGCCTATCCAACGGGCACAAAGTCAATAGAGAACTTAATAAGACTTGAAATACAATCTTGTATATGCTTTAGGGTGATCCCACAATACTGGTTTACAATTTTTGGCCAAATTGGACACTGAACTAATTTTTTCTAACTAAATATTCATTTTCAGGCACCTATATTGTCTAAACCATTAGGAATTTGAAGATGATGCAAACTAGTGATTTGTGACATTTTTTTGTAGATTCTAAATATATTTTTTTCAAAAGTTTTAGAATCAGATTGTACTTCTTTTTCCATCTCCTTCAAAAACTAGTATTTTTTAGTAAACACCATTTTTAAGGAGTGGTGTTCATCGTATAACACAATTTTTTTTCGATGAAGGATAAAATTATATATATTTTTAATTTATATTTGTAACTAAAATATCTAGTGCTTCCAATTGGTTTCATAGTGTTTTATTGAATATTTTTTCCTTAATCAAGTTTTGAATTCAAACCAATTATAATTCAGACATAGGCGGACTGTATAACACAACTTTTTTTGTACGTATTGAATTTTATTTTATTTTTGTTGGATCAAGGACTTGGATATCTAGTGCACTCATATTTTTCAATTTTTTTTTGATAATGTTCTATTTTTCCACATGTGCAAAACAAAGAGCTTGATTTTCGGTCAAAAACCTACATTCACAAAAAATAAAAAATAAATATAATAATAAAATTAAATTTATTTAAAATTATACTTTTGGAAAGATTATAATAAGGACTACATAATTAAAAAAAATAAATTTTAAATGAATTAATTTGATCCTCCAAAAATTAAATTAAAAGTGCTTTTTTATCAACATTTTGATTGGTGTAAAGGAGACTCCGTTATAGGTATGGTTTAAAATTACCAGGGTTCTATCCAAGGGGGTTTGATCTAAGGTAGTTTGATCAAACACTCTTCAATTGGAATGCTTTAAATGGAACTTTTTAAGGCTTAAATCATTATATTTTCTAAAAATATGTGATTTTAGCAAAACTTATAATCTCCTAGAAATTGTAAACCAACTTTTTGGGATCACCCTGTAACTCATCAAAATAGTGTATGACACCTTGTAAACTTATTCTACACAACCAAAACTCGGGTTAAAACTCATTGACTGTGCAAAACAACACTTGGAGGAAAAAAACCTCTAAAACAACCTTACTCTAACCTACTCTAACCAGCAAAGAAGTTGGTCAAACAAACCCATTAATTGGATTTTCAAAATAACTACCCCTCTTGACCAACAAAGGATGCATTACATGATCATGCATTGTTGTAAGGATATGAAACAAAAGAAGATTTTCAATAAGCTGCTACAATGCTTCATGAAAAATGAAAATAAACTCACTTATGCTTTGATTTTGATCATTCCTAATGTTGTCCTAGATTGGACAAGTGAGTTGAATATGATCACTTTCAGCTGTAACTCTAAATTTAGCTTTTTCCTCAATTGCATCCTCATGCTTGGGTGCAAGCATGACTTGTGGAACTTTAGTGGCCTCCATACTAGCTGAAAATATGATAGGATAACCTCTTGAATGGATAAAACTTAGACTCCAATTGTTGGATGCTTCTCTTTCTTCCTTTTTTTCATGGTTGTCATGTTTCTTGATTACGTTTGGACTAGAGAGAAGGCAATTTGAATGGTTAGAAATAGTAGTATTACCTTCACCTTTCATAATAACTTTCCATGTTGATTCCTCCTCCATGGTCAATGGACAATCCTCTTCCACTAGGGTAGCTAATAACTCATCAAACTATCATCTCTTGGAAGGCTCTTAGGAATAGCTAGTTCAAGCTCAAAATCCTCATTATCAGTCAAGGAGGTACACTCCAAATCAGGATTTTCTACTTCAATGAAAGAAGGAAAAAGTTCAAACAATGAAGTAGCCTCTTAAAACAAACTTTCAATTGATATATTAGCCTCCAACTCTTCTATACAATAGAAAGGAAGCTCCTCCAACCAGCTAAGATCTTTCAAATTAGGTTCATGAGAAGTTTCTTGACCTGAGAGAATGGAATCCTCTTTATCAAGACCATAGTCCTGTTGTTGCTTCAACACTTGTTCAAGCTTGTGAACCTACTATTCTAGTTCATCATGATTGTCAAATTCTTCTAAAACTTCTAATTCCTTGTTATCCAACTTTGAACAAAACTATTCAATTATGTCTGTGCACATCTCTTCATAAAGCTCAACATTAGCTTTCTCATTCATAACATGCTCGAAGATATCAAAGCTCATACCTTGGAAGATGGTGTCATGTTCAGTTTTATACTCCTCTTTCTACTGTGACACTTCTGATTTCTCTTCAAAATAAGGTTCATCTTGTTTGAAGCTTAATACATTGAACCTTAGAACCCCTTCCTCAAATAATGGGTTTGGAAAAGAAAGTGTTGAATCTACTTCTAATTTTTTAGCTTGAACAAGCATTAGCTTCATTTTCTCTTCCTCATACCTTACTTGTTCCTCCATCTCCTATTGATGAAAGTGGACCTAATGAACCACCTCCTCTTGTTGCATTTGATACTCTTGTTCTCTCTTTATTTCATTCAGTTGTCTTGTGAAATCAAGTAATACACTTCTAATATTTGCAATCTCAATTTCTTCTTTATTTTTCCCTCTTGAGATTGACTATAAGCATGGATAGGCTACCAAGAAGCTTGAGTAGGGATGGGTGGGTGGTGAGCATATTGAAATTACTGGTAATCTACTAATACAAGATTATTTTGAGTGAAATTAGTAGTATATTCAATATAATATGGCTGATGAGGGATTATATAAGCAATATTTTTATAATATGGAGGGTGAAAACAAATGTTTCCATGAAATGAAAACATGTTCTTTCATTCAAGAAACCTCAAAATTAAAAAAAATGACTTTCTTTTAATAATGTTGAATCATGCCAACACTTGCCTACTTGAAACCAATAGATATCCTTCAGGAGTCACCAAGTGTGTTGAAAAAGTTCCTCCAAAGGAAAAAACTATTGTTTTACACACCAAAAAATAGCAATGTGTAGTACAAAGAGTTTGAAAATAAGTTATTTTTCCATCGAGCGTGCCAAAATTATTGACTCTCAAAGTTGCACCCTTGCTAAGTTGCAGAACTTAGCACTTTGGAGAAACATTGGAACATTCCTAGGTTGTGGGTCACCTAAACTTGGAATGGAACTCCAGAGAAGACTGGCTCCTAAGGTACCCACATAATCAACTATTCTAAAGACTTGCAAAGGAAAAGGGTAAAAGGATAACATAAACTGAAAATAAACTCCTATAGTGGAGCACCTAAACATTAACTGGGACCTGTAAAGCAACTCAAACACATAGTTCAATCAAAGAAAAAGTTTAACATAAACAACTCATTTCCTTATGTTTCTTGCATAATCATTTCATAAGAAGGTTTTAGAGCTTAACTCCTAGAAGGAAAGATACTTTCATGGCTAGAACATTCTGCTTTTCAACACAACCTATAACATGTAGCCTACATATTATTCTGTAAAAGGTGTTAAAAATGAGACAAAACCATAAGGAAAAAGATAATTTCACAAGTAGTAGCATCAATCAATCAAAATTCACATAATAAAGTAGAAAAATTAGAAGGTAAAACAACTTTTCTTCATTAATAACCAAGGTATCCACTGTAATACAAGTCAAAAGAGTTACAAAAATGTAGTCTTTTCTACCAAGGTCTCCAAAAAGTCACAAAGTAAAAGATAGAGAATCATCAGAACTTCCTTCACAAATGAGAAGTGAAGTGATATAAGCTCTCCCAAGCAACTGCACCAAAATTGGAATTTGAAACTTCCTGGGTCATATGCAATTGAAAAGCCCAAAATCTAGCATCCAAATCCACTCCAAAATGATGAAAAGGTCAACTTTGACCATATCCAACCATAAAAGCACACCAAAAATGCTCCAATTTGCTCCAAAAGACTTCAAAAAAGGTCAAAACACTCTCCTATATTCCCTCCATATGTTTGAAAACCTCTCCAACCTCCCCTATATGTTTGGCACCTACTCATGAAGACTCAAACTATATCATTTATTTTCCATAACATTTACTAAAGTGACTTATAAAAAAATCACTTAAATATATGTTTTACATTCAAGGTCGATACAAAATATTTTTCATTACATATATTTGAAAATCAAAGCCAAGATGTATAAAATGGGAACCTCCCTATCATTGGACATGAATACCAAATGAGGTATTAGATTTATTGTGAAAGTTTAAATAAATTGAAAATATGCCTTAGGTTGGTTGACATATGTTAGGGAAAAGAAACCCTAACAATCAAAACCTGTGGCTAAGCATATGAAAAGTATTTCATTTTGCAAGTTACATGCTGGAGGTTTTGGCACAACTAATTGAGGGTTTGCACTACTAGTTTGTGAAGATTTTAATGGTGAAAAAATTGCATATTTAATGAGAAAATACAATATTGAGCTTAGGTAAGCTCTCAACTTTAGTATAATTTTCTTTTCTCTTTCATTTCCTGTAGAAAAATAAATGCTCCATTCGAGCTCTATTTGCAAAAGAATGGATATATTCTAGTTTTTTCCCCATAAGCATTTCCATGCCATGGCTTATTTGTTGGTTTTGTGATTTGCTTGACATTTAGAAAATTTCTCAAAGGTTTCTTAGTACCTTGGTTGAGGGTTTTATGATTCTCAATGGCTCAATTTTTGCTTACTTCTGAGATTTTGTGGCCATGACTTAGAAAACCCGAGCTCATTCTTGAATACAGGCCAATATTATGGCTCTATTCCTTACATCCTTCTGTGGCCCTAGCCATGGCTATGAACATTTTGGTGCAATAAAATTTCAAAGAGCCTCAGTCAAGGGCTAGCTCCAAATTTTTGAGAGCTTGAACTTTTGAAGAAAATGATAAAAATCTCTAAAAGACTTGGGATTCCATCTTGAAAAACTATGAAAACTTGAGGTTTTAAAAACCCTATTCTTAGTTTTGCAACTTTTCATTAAATCTTCATGCACATTCATAAAAGATTTTCCTCTTGTAGACATTGCTTTTTGGGTAAACCCCTATCAAAGGGCCAAAGCTTTGTTTTGTATCTACCACATGTTTTTGTACTCTTTAATGAATTCTCACATGCACATGTGCTTAAAATATGTCCCTTATAGCACTACCTTGCATTAATATGATATATTTTCTTTGTACACTTTTATGGTGCATTCACTATGTGTTTTCCTGATGGGCTATGCTCTATATGTTTCAAAACCTTAGAGATTATGAGATCTATCCATGTACCCCAAGATTCCATACCAATAAGAATGATAGCTATCTATCCTGCTACATTGGATCTTACATTATCTGAGACCTTTTATCTACTCCCTATATATGAATTTTCCTTGTGAAATTTAATGCATTACCATATTCTTCATAAGCATCCTAAGATGACACTAAGCCATTAATAAAGATCCTTGGAGAAAATGGGTAGGGATTTATTTTCTTACAAGATCAAACAAAAACATACTCTGATGCATTCCTACAATGGTTACAATGATTCTTTATTGGCTACTATGCATTGATCTTGACATATACATAAGATATTTATCCTTCCTCCCAAAGCTGATGAATCAAGTTTATCCCAATTTTGTTGCATGGTGGCTAGATTTTGCAACAAGTATTTCTTTTCAAGTGAAAATGTGTGATGTAATGTCACACTAGGAATATTTTATGAAAATGGGAGTCCCTAGGTGATTGATTATCCTCATGACTAACAAAAATAATCTTTACTATTGACTATTGTGTATAGCCTAGAATCAATACATTCTAGAACAAGCCCAAATTAAATAACACTTCCCTCGTATAATTTTAGTCTCAAAAAAATGACACTTCCTTGCCACTATCCTTGAAGGACTTCAATATTTAAAATATTGTCATGACCTTTTGTTGTTCTAGAGACAAAATCTGCAATTGGTTTACTTTGCAAAAAAAATGCTTGAAGCTGATTTTGTCATTTGCTTTAAGAAATTTAGTCATTCATAGTATGATTTGTCATGTTTACTCTCAAGTCATGATTTCTTAATGTACACAATGATTGAATTTTATGCTCACTATCACCCCCCTTGTACTTGTAAAGTGACTATCATGCCCCTAATTGTCACTGTTGCTCCCTTATAAACATGGGTCTATCTTCCATTGTTATGATTGCACAAAAATTAAGGGACATACTCTCAATTCTCACTATTACACTTGCATGCTATTTTATATAGAGTCTTCTAGTAATTCCATATGATCTTTGTGATTGTCTGGTCTACTGATCTAGACTGCCATTCAAGTGAGTTGCATTGCCTTCACTATGGTGACTGTACTTGCTCTTTACTATCCTATTTTTCATTGGCTGCTCTTCTTGTCCTCTTTAAAATTTTATTCCTCTCACTTCACCTTCTGCTAATTCCCTCTTGAATAAAATCCGAGGACATGAATATTCCAATAAATAAATAGAAACAAATCATTCTATATTGGCTGCTCCACCTATCAAAGGAGTGAGCAGTGACTGCATTGTCATTATTTTGATATAACTTCACTAGGCTCTGGCTTTCACAAGACTTCCATTGTACCTTTTGTATGATCATGTTATCATTATGATCTCTCCACTATTCTAATGAGAAAATACTTTTCATTTATGATAGTGATGTCAACAACTCACCTTCATGGGTGATGAGTACTTGTTCAAGGCTGATAAGTGATATGATTTCACACTCCTTCCTTTCTTAATAAACCAAGTGGGAAGCATGCTAGGCTCAACCCTTGTGGGAGGCCAATGCACTCCACATGATTTAATGTTTGACAAATAGATCTTGCGATGATATTCAACCTGTATCAACATAATGAACAAACATGTTAGATAAAAAAAATCATGTGATGGATGTTTAAGATAGCCTTTCTATTTTCTTGGACATCTGTGATATGGAGACTATTTCAATGGTTTATAGGTATTAGGCTATATGTTTGTAGATGTTTTCATATGCAATGATTAGTGATCCCAAGCCCTAACAAACCCTCTCTCACTAATGCAAGCAACCTTGGAGCAACGACAAACAACTTCTAGAGGTTGGACACGTAGGAGTATTGAAGCAGATGCAACTATTCAAGTCAACTAGGATTCATCATTTAGGCAATGAAAGATCCCTTTTCTTTCCATATGCATTTTTCCCCTTGTGTATCTATAAATGTATAGTCTTTTTTCTTTATTGCATTAAAAAAGTTAGTCCCACAATTTATGTGGGACACCATAAATTTATGATTATCAATAAAGACTACTTTTGCAACGATCGTTGAATCTCTCTTCTCTATTGTATGCATTTGCATAATGTAATGTAGTCTATTTGATATTTTATTTTATGAATGGGTGATCCCACAATAGTGGTTTATAGTTTTTGGCCAAACTTAACACTGAATTTTTTTTTTTAACTAAATCTTCAATTTCAAGCACCTATAGCAACTAAACCATGAGGAATTTGAAGATGATGCAAACTAGAGTTTCATGAAATTTTGTTTGTAGATTCTAAATATATTTTTTTCAAAATTTTTGGAATCATATTGCACTTCTTTTTCCACCTCCCTCGAAAACTAGTTTTTTTAAGAAAATCTTTAAAAAAAGTGATGCTCATCGTATAACACATAATTTTTTTTCCACGAAGGATAAAATTCTAATTCTTTCGAATTTAGATTTGTAATTCCAATATCTAGTTCTTCCACTTGGTTGGATAGTTTTTAATTGAATATTTTTTCTTTAATCAGTTTCGAAGTAAAATCAATTACAATTCAGACATAGTGTGACTATATAACGCATAACTTTTTTTGTATGTATCGAAATTCAATTTTTTTTTGTTGGATCAAGGACTTCAATATCTGGTGGACTCATATTTTTCAATTTTTTTTATAATCTACTATTTTTCCACATGTATAGAACAAAGAGCTAGATTTTTGGTGAAAAACCTATGTTTAATAAAACTAGAAAAAAAAATACATAATAAAACCAAAACATATTAAAACTATAGTCATTGGATAGCTCGTTTCGAGGACTACCTAATTCTAATTGGGTTTGTGAAGTATCCTCCATTTTCATCCTCAACCCGAGCTTCAAAGCATAAAAATATGGACTTTCAAAGTGCCTGAGGAGGAGAATGAGGGCAAAGGGGTGTTTAAGCGGACCCTTTTTTGGTTTGTTCAAACTAACAAGTCCATTTGAACCCCGAGAATGAATTTTTTTGGAATGGGGTCATTTTTTATAAGTTTTCCTTCCTCATTCAAATTTTAAGCCACTTTTGCATGAGTTTACTTGCATATGAATGAAACATAGAAGAATTAAATGTGTACCTTTATCTTTTTTTACAAACACTATCACAGCTCTACCTGATTGAGCTAGAAGAAAAATCAGGTAACATGAGTCTCTGAAACTCTCTTTATGATCATTCATCCTCTCAAATTTGTTGTAGGCTTAACAATCTCAAGCTTTCCTATATTAGGGGCTAGTGCCCAAATTTCCAATGTTTCCAATTTAGAACTAAAAGGTGACCCCTATAATTCACACATTGCATCCTCATCTATTGCGAAAACCCTTGAGCCCTATCTTCTCACTATGTCAAAATGTTATGGATAATGCCATATCCCATTCTGGGAAAAAGAGAAGACTACTTTCCCTTATAAATTTTCCTACCCTCTACAGGTGTCATCTCCTTGTAATTTTCTTTCATTTTAGCCATGAATCTTGAGGCAATAACCTCTCTAGGTAACTCTAAATTTTCAACTATCCTATTTTACCATGTCATCATATTCATCTCTTTTTTCTCTCTACATAAATTCTGCAAAATATTGTGTCTTTACAAATGAGTCATCATTCATGAATTCAATATAATATTTCTCCCTCATATCATCAACGTTTCCAATCCTAGTTAGAACAACCTTATTTAATTTGAGTTGTTGAATTTGCAAGTTTACCTCCCTTGGAGGCGATGACATGTTCCACATTACCTCATCTGATGTAACAACCATCTCTTCATCAAAGTCTGAGGAGCAATCAACTAACCTTATTGATTCAACCTTTCTCCTCTTTGGTACAAGATCCCTTGGAGGTGAATCCAAATCAATAACCCTATGAACATGGGATGGATGTGATATTGGAGGTGGAGATAATGGAAAATTCTACACTGGAGAAGGTTCTCTTGACTCCTTTGAATGAGTGGAAGTAGCAATAGTTTGTTCCTTTCTCACAATTCTCTTCTTTATTGAAAACACATATTGCTTCTTGGGTGGTTGATAAGTTGGCCTTCCTTCAATCGTAGGAGATTTTCCCTTAGCATGCACTTCATTTTCCTACTTGAGATTTCCCATGAATTTATCAAAATTTTGTAATATTTTCTCCATTCTCAGTATCTAATCATCAATATCTAAGAAAATTCCCTTAAACTTGGGATCCTTGTAATGTTTTTATTTCTCCAATTTTATGAAAACCAACCATTTCACTTTTATGTATTTTTCCTTTACTAAGTAAAATTCATTTCTAATTATGTCCTCAGGGAATAAAAAATTATACCAAAACTTTCATCCTCTAATCCTCACCTTCAAAGCTACAATAAACCCCTCTAGAATCATGGTTCCTAGGTCTGAAATTCTTCATTCCTAGAGGTGTGATCATATTGAGGATATTTCTCCATCCATCTTTAATCATGAAAAAGTCCATAAATACTATGTATGTAGGGAAAAGAGTTCCCTTTTTTTGTCCAACTAGGTGTGAATCCTCAACCTTCTAGATAGTTGTCACATCACCTCCAAAAAAACCAAGTCTTAAGGGAACATCTGTAGGGAACACATGTGGATTAAAATTTGTGCCATATACCCTAATTATAGTGTAATATGGGTCAAGGATGAAATCACCCCAATTGTGGTCAATTTTTAGGTCAATACTCCTCTCCTTGGGCCTTAGGAAACCATGCGGTTCTTTAGGAGTTCTAAATGGATTCCTCATCAAAAGCCCTTCAACTTTGAACTAAAAACATTTGTGAAAGTCACAAAAATTGAGATTGAAGAACGTTTTTCCAAGATGGGAGTCCATGTTTGGATAGGAAGGCACCCACTTCTTTAACCCTTCATTTTCAACATCATATCCTACCCAAAATACTCTACTCCTTTGAACAAGAACATATGTAGAACCAATGAATACCACCAAAAAATCACTCCTATCTCACCAAATTTGAGAGCCATCAATCCTTTGTGAATTTATATTTGAAAATTAGGTGCCAAAATCATATCTTGTTCACCATTGTATGTTGAATATTTGCAGCCATGTACATAAATCCCACTGACATTCTCTTAAGAGAGTCAAGTCTTGGGATTTTTCATAAAGTGTAGTAGGATCTCTCAAAGTTGAATTCAAATATGTCTACTTGGAAAGGATCCTTATCATCTGTTGCGTATGTGCAGGATCATCATGGAAAAAATAGGCCCTTAAGTGACAAAAATTTAGAAAAATCTGAGTTAGGCAAGCTGACGTAAAAATTTGAATAAGTTATCTGTACTATTTCAAAAATATGTAAGAATAGAATTTGTAGAAAATTAAATGTAGTTTCTAAACCACTAGGTTTATTTTTTAAAACAAAATCTATTTGGTGAAATTTTGAAATTTCAATGCAATAGTACTTAAATTTTAGGGAAAAAAAAAGAAGTAGGTGTTGTTGACCACCCAACCACAATAAAATGATAATATTTTTTATAAGATTTTAGATATAAGTAGAGGACTCATGTCCGATGTGATGCATATTTTTTGTAATTTTTTCCAAGTAAATAATTAATTATGATTTTTTATTACAAATTTTAAAAATATAAAAACTCTATTCTAACCACCTTAACTTGGTCAAAACTTCATGAAATTCATTTTTTAATCCTCTAGTATAAAAGCATAGAATGTGACACATGTTTCAAATTCAAAAATGTGATACCATTTGAAAGCTATAGATGTTTTCAATCAGCCTATCAATCAGGACTTTAGTCATAATTCAAATAGAAAATGAATAATAATTATTTATTAAATTCAAAGTAAAGCATAATTTATATTGGTGGAAATCTAAGAATATCCTTTATAAACCATTTTTAATTTCATTAATTTTGGGTAAAAAAAGTCATCAACCACATACCCTACAAATACACATCAAATCACCACTTTTTGGCCCATCATGATCCTGCACATACCCTACCAGCACTATAAGTCTTATCTTGCTCCTCTCCTTTCCTTTTCTTATGAAGTGTGACATGATTATGAACTTGAAAGTTTCTTTATTGTTGTTATATTCTTCTTTTAGTACATTTAGTTCAATTGGCTCCGTAGCATCAGGGTTCAAATTGAAAACCTCAATTATTCCTTGATGGGTGAGGTCAATCATCTTGACACTAGTGTGTGACCTCACAACCTAAATGTTAGGGTTGTAGTTGGAAACTATGGATTTTAGTAGGTCAACGTCAATATATATATTAGGGATGACAATTATTCCCATGTATATCCTCTAACCATTGCTTGCAGGGGCACTGCAATTAATTTTACCAAACCAATATTTGAAAATGTCCCACCCAGTAATTGACACCTCAACATCTTTGATGTTTCTCATTTTTTCCACAGTACCCTTATTTGTTCCAAGGCCTTGAAATATAGTTTTACCCTAAATTTTATCCATAGTCACTCTTGAATCCTTCAATTGGTCTAGTATGTCCTCATGAAGGCCTCTCTTAGGGGTAAAACTAGAGGTTTGGGCCTTAGGGGGTGCTATTCTCAATAGTTTCACAACCTAGGGTTTTGTAAAATGCAATTTAGAGTTTCATAGAGGTAATTTAGGTTTTCACAAAGAAATGAACACACACTAGGGAAAGTTCAAGGAAATTTACAACAATCAATGAACTTCAAACCTTAAAAAAAATGCAACAAGCAATTCTAAGCACAAAACTACCAAATGCACACAAATCTGAAGCAAATTGGGTATAAGAAATGCAAGTTTTACTTACTAGTGTGCAAATGCTAGAAACCCTATTTCTTGATCATAGAAAGATTGAAAACACCACAATTGATCTCTAGATGCTTGAGGATGCTTTGAAAAATCAAAATTGTGCTTTAAATCCTACTTTTATGGTGATAAAGCTCTTTATTTTGATGGGAAAAAATCATGTTTTCCATTACTTCCCCCTCACGCAAACCAAAACCACTATATCAACCCATTTAGCAACTTTGAATATTGGTCATTGATCTTGTGATGATTTAGATTGTTGGATGGTTCAGATGGTGTCATATCGAGTTTGAAAATTTGACTCAAATTTACTAGACACCATCGATCCAATGAGAAAATGACATATAGAGAAGGCTTGTAGCATCACCATGGGCTCCAACATCCTTTAAGAGCCTTTAAAAATCTTACATGCCACTTCCACGCAATCCCACATGCGTATCTTGTGAAATAAATCAACAGTACGAGCTACTAGGGAGAGCAACTAGATGGCTCCACATGTCCAACTTGTGTGCCCTTTAACCTCCCAGGCTTACACCCACACTTAAAAAAATTTCAATATGCGTCTTAAATCTCTACAAGATGGGTGGTTGAGATTATATAATTTTAGCTACCTTTTAACTGTAAGAATTAAAATCCCTTTATAGCACAATCTTTAACCTTCCCCAAGTCACTTATAAATATTTGATGAAATATTTCCCTCTTGCTATAGTATTTTGGATACTTAGGATAATGCCACATGTCAACCACCTGTTGTCCTGTAAGCACCTCTGAATCTGCTTAAAAACTTACTGTGGGATGTTGGGGAACAATTATATTGAATTTGAATCTTTTATCTCAACTATTAGATCTTGGGCACACCATCTCTCTTCCTTTTATGTGACTATCGGGCTCATTACTAAGATGGACATGTGGCAATATCCCGCTATCCTACACTACATTTTCCTTGAATATTTTATTATTGTGGGATGACAAGGAACTAATGAGAGGTGAACATTTGTCATATGTGGGGTTAGGATGAGTCCTTAAGATCTTTTGAATGCACATGATTTAATTTTACAACTTGAAGTGAGGTCATCTCTAGGATTTTGGCTTAGAAATAGGCATAAAATACTTCAAACATATATCTAAAGTTAAAAAATAACACATGAAATTTATATTAGCCCACTAAACTTAGGATTTAAGAAAATATTTCAAAATGGATGTGAATGATATTTCTAGACAAAAGGGTTGGTTTTTGGATGACACCAATGGCTTAAGTTGTTACTTAACAAGTCAAGAACTAGCTACAACAATTCAACGAACAATTAGAATAAAAGGTTAGGGATTTGTATTATTTATGGTTTTAGCCCTAAGGATGAAACCTAGCAAGTGGAGAATGAAACTCTAACTCTTAGAAGACCAAAATTTTGAAATTTAACCATGCAAGCACAAAAATTTTCAAATTTCTATCAGTGGCTCCAATTGGGGACGCCTATTCAACACATGAATAGAGTGAGATCACAAAATATCCTAGTAGAGTAGACCACAAATAATGTAGGGAAAGCTAAAAAACCAAAGGATTCTTGGACAAGGAAAAAAGAAAAACTAAAACCAAACCAAACCAAACCTATATACATACATTCACATAGAATACAATGCACATGGAAAAGATCAAACACCAATCTAAGAAGTATGTTTTTAAGAACTGTCCATGCACTATAAGCTCAAGAAATTCACATGTTAAATCCTGAGGGAAGTATGAATCTTCACCATGGATATTACTCACCAAATAAGGTCCCAACCACAAATCTTCAAATTTACCATGTTTTCCTTTATCTTGAGACCTAGCATTCTACATAAGTACCTTACTTCCAACTTCAAGCTTTCTTGAAGAAGCTTTCTTATCCTAGTTGCAACTTTTCATTTTTCTTCTGGGCTTCTCTCCTCATTTTATCCATCTCCATCAAGACATTAATCATATGTTTCATTTCATCACAAATTTCATCATCATATTCTTGTACAAACTTGTACACCATCATAATATTATTCTATGGTATCCTTGCATCTATGCCACATACCAGAAAAAATGGAGAATACCTTGTGGCTTTCTTCAATTTAACTCTATCTACCCAAAGTGCCAATTTTAGTTTGGTGCCCTAGGCCTTCTTGTTCTTTTCTATCACCCTCTTGTTGATCTTCATCAAGATTTTATTACTTGATTCTGCTTGGCCATTACCTTGTGGGTGATATGGGAAAGAGTAAGATATCTAAATTCCATATTTATCACAAAAAATTTTAAACTCATCTGATCTAAAGCATATTGTAGTTTTTGAAACGATCTTCTATGGCACCCCAAATCTAATCAAGATGTTGTTGAATAAGAAATCAAAATTTTACCACTTTTCTTTTTTCTTTCCTAGTACGGATTGCCTCAACCCACTTTGTCAAATAATTAGTGGCAACTAGAATCCAAGAGTGTCCTCCATTGGATTTCTCTGAGATTTCTCCTATGAAATCTATCTGCACTATTGGAAGGGTGATTGGATAGATATTGGTATGAGAAAAAAATTCCCTTAGAATTTAAGTTTTCCAGAGAACCTTTGGCATGCATCAAATTCCTTTACCAACTTATGGCCATCCTTAAACATAGTGGGCCACCAAAAACCTACTCCTAAACCTTGTGCGAAGTTGTCTTTTCCATGCATTGGCCTCCACATACACGATTATGAATATCAATCTCATGATTTCTAAAGATTTATTACCATCAACACACTTTAGTAAAACTCCATTTGGATTTCTCCACCAAATATCTTTATCAATAATTACATATTTGATTGTTTTTAGCTTCAAATTTCTCTCATTGTCAATGGTGTAGTCACGATAGGAGGGTTCTAGAAGGAATAGTATAGATTGTACAACAATGAGTCAACACAGCAAAAATACATACACAAATTGATATGTAGACATGAATATTCATTAATATAGAATGCTCATGAGCAACACTAGCCACAAGGGTGAAGATCGAGGGCTCACAAGCTTACCCAAAATAGGCTTATTACATGCCCCCAAAGGGTTTACGTGAAAATATAATGATCTTAAACTTCTAACTCAGAACTGATGATTTATCTAAAAACTAAACATCTATAATGATTACAGATGCTTATAAACATGCTTCTCAAGCTCTAGTATAGGTTCATGTTGGCCACAAGGTTAATAACCTGGTGAAAGATAAAACATGAAAATTAGTGTTAAAGCAATAGTAGATAACTCCACACGAGAAGATGTAACTTGTGAATATCCAAGATAGGTCCCAACGAACCCAAGATGCTTGTATGATGTTCCATTTAGGTTCACATGATCTAAAAATAGGTTTGTGCTAAGAAACTAAGCCAAGTCAACTCAAATTCTCTATTTGAAAAAATACAGTGAAATTCTGAGAGTGATAACTTTTGATATATAGGTGTAAACAATATACAATCTAGATATGTGCTAGATGTCCATGTGTAGGTACTATATCCTGTAGCATGAGCTAAGAAATATTAATATGGTGAAATTCAATGTGAAATAGTGAATATTCTATTGAATGCAATGCAGGAAAGGAAGTGCTTTTGGTTGATGCAAGATTGTTTTACAACTAGGGATACTCTTGCATCAAACACCCGACATTGGAAGAAAAGTGAATCCCTCACTTTCTAGGGCTAAGAAGAAAACCAAAATAGTTCACCTCTACCTAAGATATTTGTGATGAATCCTTTACTAGTTTTCCTTTTGACATCACAAGACACTCTTTGTACTACTTGCTGCTAGTGCTCTTTCCAGTTTTGGTATCCAAGATTTGCTCAATCTCCTCTAGTTCATGTTGTGGAAATTGTTTCTCTAAGTAAAATTCATCACTATTGTAACTTTTTTCCCCTTTGTGAAACTCATATATGTCTACAACATTAAATATAGGTGATATACCCATTATCTTTGGTAACTCCACTTTATATAAATTTCTAGAATTGAATTTCCTTAGAATCTTACAAGACTATTTGTAATCCTAATGCTTTGGTTAGATAATTTTACGTATCCTATTTAATTAATAGATGCATATATTTTTTCATGGGTAGATTCCTATTCAGTTGGATAGATAGATAATTACATGTGCATACAATTGAATGAACAGTTAAAAAGATAATAAAGCTTAACAAAAAGGGTGAAATTTAGAGGTACAACTAGGAGGTTGCTACAAGTTTATGTGTGATATTTTTTGTTATTTGGGTGTTGTGTGCTTTATCTTATTTCTATATTATAGAAAAAAAAATTATTGTTTTGGATTAGTCCAAGGATTTGGGAATGTCTAGTTCCAGTTGTTTTGTGAGATATTGAAGTTTGGGTGAGTTTTGTCGAATTTATTGAGTGTGGGTTTGTAAGTGTGTTTCTATTTCTTTCTCTTCTTTTTTTCCTCTATTTTTTGGTATATTTTTCTATTGATATATAATATTTATGTAAAAAATAATCAATCATATCAATAGATGAAGTCTTGGAACTTATTGTGTAAAAATTGTCAAAATTAGGTGCAAGATTGATTAAGAAACTATCAAATGTATGTGGGAATTACTTTATAGTTTTATAAATTATTTGAAGAGGGTTTGAAAATTAATGTTATTAGTTATATTTTTTTATATTTTTTAATTATTATATTTGCAAAAAAATATTTAGGGATATTACAAAAACATACATAATCTTTGAGTGTATTTGGAAGGAATGAGAGGTCAATCCCTTGATAAAACCACATGCGAAAAAAATGCTTATAGTGAGAAGGCTTAAAAATTTCATGAATAAAGGTCCAAGTATCTTGAGATCTAGGACCAAACTAGAAAGGATGTTTAAGAGATTCTTAATTCTCATAAGAGGTACATCGCTTGAATATGAAATCCTTAAATAGGTTAACTTGGAAACAAAGGAAAGGCCTTGGAAAGGAATATAGTAGGCTAAGTGAGTGAGTATTGTCTCAAAAATGGTGGACCAAGTAGTACAAAATGTGTACTACCAAACTACTAACCAATCTTCTAAAAACCATCTTTGATTTAAAATAAGTTTTATAAAAGGATGAGGCAAAAAATAAGAATAGCCTTTAAAAGGCTTGCAATTCTAAAATAGTGTATTAGGATACCATTTCTAATCTTTACATAATGACTTGCAAGAACAAATTCCAATATTTTAAATCATTTTAATAAAAATATTATCAATAATAGTTTAAAATGTTAAATGGCCTTGATTTAAAAGATAAAACTTTTCCTTGACTTCAATCTAGGTAAGAAACTTCTTGGTAACCTTGGATAATAAATTACAGACATATTTGAGCCCTTGTTTAAAAAACATCAAATCATAGACCTGTGACATCTTAATAAGAAGGTGATCTCAGCATTGAAAAAAAATAGACCATCAAATATTTTGCCGATTGGTATATTGTCGATTATAAAAGCCAATACTATAAAACATTAACTTTTTTGAATCATAGTACAACTAAATGATATTTCATAAATCTAATGGATCATTAAAATTAGATGTCATATATATAATGATATAAATATCTCATAAACTATATTTTTACTCATTTATGTGAGATGGGGTTAAAAATCAAATAGCATAGATAAAGTGACAACCAACACTTCTAAGCTATTAACCTCATCTAAACAAGAGAATAAAAACAAATGGAGATATAAAAAATGAAAGAAAAAAAAATAAAGCACTCCCCATATTGTAGTTGATTTCTTCTCTTGCTCTCCTTCTTCTTGTTATGCAACTTTTCCCTCAAATTTGTTGAAATACTTGTGCAAAACCTACAAATGGTAGCAAGAAAGTTGGAGACAATTAGTTGTTAAGGTGAAAATGGAGAAGGAAGGTTGCTTTTATAGACAACCCTTCGAATGGATAGCTAAGATTAATCCTCTAGAAGGATTCATAGATCAATGGTCCAAAATTGATGCACCAAGAATATGCTATTCTTGGAGGAATCATGACAGACAGGCATGCAGGGACATGCAGGGACATGCAGGCTATGACATGAAATAATGACAGGGTATTTTTGACCAAGTGGAGGTGCATAAATAATTTATTCAAAATGGAGGAAAATGACAAGTGGAAAATAAATAATTTATCCAAATTATTTATTTAGAGAAAATGACAAAAGGAGCATTTAATTAAATTAATCAATTTAATTAAATGGGGAGGTGGAAATTAGACATGGATAATTAATTTGAATTATTTATCCAAAAGAGATGAATGAAACACAATTAAATAATTTTCAAAATTATTTAATTATAGAAGAATACAAGGTCAAATAATGATTATTATTATTACTATCTGACTATAGATGAAAGATAAATAATTAAATAAAAAATGATTTATTTAATTATTGAAGAAAGGGATATATTAGCGACACAATTAAATAATTTTAATTGATCATGATAGAATAAAGATGAGAAGGTGAATTAATTAAATAATTAAAAATTATTTAATTAATAGAGGAATGTGATCAAAATTAATTGAATAATTAAAATTATTCAATTATCGAAGGACAACGACCAAGAAAAATGACGCTTGTAGACTTAGGACATCTTTTAGTGTCTAAATTTTGCCCCTCTTTGACATAATGTAGTTCATCGCATTGTGTCAAAGAAGTTTAATTCTGAAATATGCCCCAGTGACAACAAGGTACATATATGCCCCAGTGAAAGAAGAATGACGAGGAGGGTTGTGCATGCCCCCTCAAGAGGACATGTGGTTTCAAAGAACACGAATGTGCTCTCGAAATGGATGCTAAGACTAGAGGATGAAGGATAGAAGAAATGTTAGCTTGGAAGGGGATGGATATTAGCATGGAAGAGAAAGGAGGATGAAGATGGAAAGCTAGATGAGAAATGATAAGGTAACCGACTTTCATGCTTACATTTTTATATTTATCATCATTGGGCATATTATTGTAATGGCCAAAAAACACCATGATATGATGTAGACAAAGGTTTGCAAGGTTGTACCATCACATGAGACAAGCAGTTATAGACAAGGATGATCATGAATCATACTAAGAGAGCGATTGCCCCAATATTTTTGTCATAATCAACCACAAATAGTAAAGGCAAGCAAGACAAATCATGAAACATCATTGCTCCTCTAAATCCTGTTGTCAGGACATCCTCGAGGAACTAACATCATGATTTCCAAAAGACAAAAAAAGCATCATAAAATTAAATGCCAAGTGATTGCCAAGTGTCTAAATGTCAAAATGTCAAGTTTGTCAAGTTTGTCAAGTTTTTCAAGCTTGTGGTGGAATGTCGCATGTCTTGGTGTCAAAATGCCAGGGTTGAGGATATGAAGATTCTAGATTTGTGTCGAGTTCACAAAGGACACATCTTGAATGATGCCAATGTCAATATTGTTGAATTTAGGAAGGGCGCATCATGAATGATGTTGATGCCATAGTGATGCCAAATTCAGGAAGGACACATCCTGAATGAGGTCGGTGTCAAGATGTCGGATTCAGTAAGGACACATCCTAAATGATATTGATGTCAAGATGTTGAGTTAATGTCAAGTTTAGGAAGGACTTATCCTAAATGATGTTAATGTCAAGATTGTCAAATTCAGGAAGGACACATCTTGAATGATGCCAATATCAAGAGGAATGTATCTCAAATGTCGTGAGAATCCTCAAAATGCCAGATGATTGTGACGATGCCTAAGAAGGACACATCCTAGGAAATGAATAAGTGACGGGGCTACCCTTCAAAAGGACACATCTATAGAGAAAGCAAGATTTGACTAGTTTGACTAAGTTTGACTAAGTTTGATCAATTTTGATATGCCAAGATGATTGTCGTGCTTGATTGCAAATTACAGAAGTTCGCTTGGGTAGATTGTTTGTTTGAATTTTGACAAAGGCCATGATAAATTTAAAGACTATTTCATGTGTGTGAGAAAATTATGCAATGAACCCTAATGGATTGACCTAGTGTAGCCTCAAGGGCTCATCGATAGATGGCCTTCCTTACATCATACACTTAGAGACCTCTTAGTTCAACATGACCAATGAATTTGTCTTGTTGACTAAAGATTGAGTCATGATTTCTTTTGACAAACCTACTAGGACTGACCTAATGTCTCGAGGGCTCGAAGATGAGCCTTTCCTACGTAGAAAATGTGTAGAGACAATGTAGTTTGACAATAAAAAATACTAATCAAGACTTGAACTAACATGACTCTATTTTTTGAAAAAAAAATTGTGTTTTCTTTAGGACATTTTTCAATTTTTAGGTCTTTTTTTTAGGACATTTTATGATTTTTAGCTCTTTTTTTAATGACATTTTATGATTTTTAGCTCTTTTTTCAAGAAATTTTATGATTTTTAGGTCTTTTTTAGGACATTTTATGATTTTTAGATCTTTTTTCAAGACATTTTATGATTTTTAAGTCTTTTTTTAAGACATTTTATGATTTTTAGGTCTTTTTTTAGGACATTTTATGATTTTCAGGATCATGTGTGGTACCCACTACAATCTCATGATAATATTTTTCCCCTAGTCAAGTTTAGAATGAGCCAGGAAAAATGGAATGTAAAGAAAGGGCATGACTAGCATGGATAGTGGATAGTATGCAAGACTTGATTTCAACCATTGTCAGCCATGGACAAAAATGTCATGATGTCGGGGTGAAGTGTTATGAAAAATTTCAAAAAAGAGTATGTTTATTAGGGAAAAAGTTAGATAGAGTGACAGTAGATGGCATAGCAATGACTAACTACACATGGTTCCTGTTTGCCAAGTTTTCACCATGGTATGATCCAGAGGATCTTCGTCAAAAATTGAAGTTTCTCTTTTATCTTTAGAATCGGTATTATCAGCAAGAGGGTGAAATCTTGACTCCAACGCAACTTGAACGGAGTCAATCAGAGTCTCGAAGCTCAAAATATGTAAGGTCAAACCTCAAAAAATAGGCCAAAAAAAAGGGCAAAAATCAAAATTGTCAAAATCAGCCAAAGTCAACACCATTATATAGTGCTCATCATCATGATTCTGACGAAGTTTGTTTCATGAAAAATGGAGTCCGTATGATGAAGTTACAGATGGTCAAAATCTGGGTCAACCTGATGACGCCAATGCCCAATCAACACCACGGCCAATCAGCCCTTGACACTTGTCATCTCCTCAATCCTCCATTTGGAAAATATTTTGGAATATATATATATATATATATATATATATATATAAATCAAAAATAAAATAAATGAAAAAAAAATATAAAACTAAATCCTAAGAAAATGGGATAAAACCCATCTATTAAGAGGAGTGCCCACATTATGTGGGAACGCCACCCATGTTATGGGGAGAAACCCACCTAAAGTGGGGGCACCACCTAACATGGGGGTAGCCCAAACTTTGTGGGGAGCCTTCCATAAAGGTGGAATCCCCAAATTTAAGGAGGTTTTTATTATTTTTTTCCTAAAATTATTAAATTTGCCACCCCAACAAAATAAATCAAGATTTATTTTGTAACAACAAATGCCCAGAAAGAATAAAATTAGGGGCTTGGAATTTTTAAAGGGGGATATTATTGTTAGTTTATCTATGTAAGGGAGATTATTAAGATTTTTATGTAAAAATGGAGAGATAAGGTGGATTTTGTAAAACATTTGGATGTTAACCAAATTAAGTAAATTTTTTGTATAAAAAGGGGAGATTAGAGGCTTAGATGGGCAATTGAGAATTCTTCAAGTGTTGGAGACTTAGAGCATTTTGGGAGATAATTTGTTGTTCTTGTACATCGGGAGAATGTTGGAATTCCATCGTGCTTGAAGGGAAGAGCTTGCTAGCTATTGTAATTCCGAATTTTTGAAGATATCAATCGGATTAGTCTACTCATTGGAGAGGGACCCGGAGACAGTCATTTTTACAATGAACTCCGTTATCAAGCTATTCGAATGCTTACACACTCCCAGCTTCAACAAGGCAAAGGAAAACTTGAAGAGTATAATCCAAAGATTGGAAGATGAAGAGCTCATTCACAAACACAAATGGCAGATCCAAAGGATGGACAAAGTTCTGAGCTTGGAGAGAAGGAATTTCAAAAGGATTTTCTCAACATTAAGGCCATGGTCGAAGTCTTATTCCAGGAGAGGCAAGAAAAGATGTAGAGACATGAAGCTCATGCTGGAAAAGGAAAGAAATCAGGAGATGATCTCGAGCCTCCGAAGACACCTCCCTCTTCTCCTTCTTCTCCCTCTTCTCCATCTTCTCCTTCTTCTCCTTCTTCTACTCATTCTATGCCTTTTAATCCTTTTAAGGGTGCACATAAGCCCAAAATTAAGTTGGATGTAAAATTTGACTTACCAAAATACTATGGTGAATTAAATGCTAAAAAACTAGATGATTGGATTCAACAGGTTGAAGACTATTGTAGAGTCCAAAACCTCGTAGATGATGCTGATAGGATCCAAATTGCTACTCTTCGGTTAGGGGGTACAACTCTAACTTGGTGGGAGAGTAGGACTAGAGCAGAAATCTCCCAACATGGTAAATTCAACTTGTCCTGGACAGAATTTGTAAGTGCTCTTAAAAAGCAATTCTATCCCTTAGGCTACATGCAACAACTAATGATGAATTGGCAGATGTTTAGGCAAGGGAAAGGTCAGTCCGTTCAAGAGTACACTCATGAATTTCGTAAAAGGGCTATTGCATTAGATGTTCCATTGTACACCCAGGATACTTTGTTGAAGTATATAGGAGGTCTTCATTCCTACCTTAGACATTCAATTTTTGTTTTGAATCCCAATAACCTTGATGAAGTTTGTGTCCAAGCTACCCACTTAGAGTCTAGAGGTAAGGGATCATTCATTGATAAGTTTGATAAAATTCCATCTAAGTCTGATGGAAAGTCTAAGGGTAAAGATAAAGAAAAAGATAAAGGTAAGGGAAAGAAGACAGCTATGGTGAAGAAAGAGGGTGAAAAACCCACATGCTCGCATTGCAAGAAAGAGGGGCATGATGAATTGAGGTGTTGGAAATTGCATCCGGAAGGAAGACCAAAAATATTTGGAGGCAATAAAAGAAAACAAAAGACTACTACTGCTATCATTCAATAAGATCTTATATCTAATTCTGGAGATGAGACGAAGATTGTTGCTGCCGGGATCCAAGGTAAAGGGAAAATTATAATTCTTTCTTCTCATGCAAGTATTTATAATGCAAGTACAAGTAATGCAAGTAAAGTATCCACTCCTAAAGTTGATAAACAATGGAATGAATTGTTCCACATTCATGTGGTAACTAAACACACAAAGATTGATACACTATTTGACTCGGGCTCTCAAGTCAACTTGATTTCTGAAGAGGTTGTTAAGAAATTGAATCTAACTACTACTCCTCATCCAAAGCCCTATCCACTTGGATGGGTATGTAATGAAGCACAGTTGCAGGTGACAAAACAGTGCAAATTGTGTTTTGCCATCACTGCTAATTTCATTGATGAAGTAGAAGTAGATGTTGTACCCTTGGATATTTGTGGGCTTGTATTAGGGATTCCTTATCTATTTGATAGACACACAATCTTTTATAGGGGGGAGAACAAGTATCATCTTTTTAAAGATGGGGTAGAATACATTGTACGTGCACACAAGGTCAAGACTAATCTCACACTAGTTAATGCTAGTCAAACGAAAAGGTTAGTCAACTCTAGTAAGAACTTTGTGTTAATGCTTGTAAAAGCCAAAGAAGAAGATAGCTCTAAGGCATTTAAGGGGTGTGACCCAGAACATAAGGTTGAAATGGTCAAAATTGTTTCCGCTTATGATGACTTGTTTTAGGAACCAAAGGGGTTGCCACCCAAGAGGGAAATACAACATGAAATTCAGCTGCAGTAGGATGTGCCATTGCTTAATATCGGCTTATACTGTTTGTCCATTATGCAGAATGAGGAAATCAAGAAACAAGTTTAGGAGTTAGTGGAGAAAGGAGTTATCCGTCCTAGTACATCTCCTTGTGGTTCTCCAATTGTGTTGGTTCCAAAGAAAGATGGATCTTGGAGAATGTGCATTGACTAGCGCACCCTGAACAAAATAATGGTAAAAAATAGGTACCCTCTTCCAAGAATTGATGATTTACTTGATTAGTTGAAACATGTAGTTTATTTCACTAAATTAGATTTGCAAAATGGTTATCATCAGATTAGAATTGTAGAAGATGACATTTGGAAAATTGCTTTCAAGACAAAACAGGGACTTTATGAATGGTTGGTTATGCCCTTCGGGCTTTGTAATGCACTTGCCATGTTCATGAGAGTCATGAACGATGTCTTTCATCCTTTCATTGATGATTTTGTCATTGTCTATCTAGATGATATTCTTATATTTAGCAATTCTTGGGATGATCATGTAAGTCATGTAAAGAAAATTTTTGATGTTTTGAGAAAAGAAAAACTTTATGTAAAGATGTCCAAATGTGAATTTGCAAAGACATCTCTAGTGTACTTAGGTTATGTCGTAGGGAATGGTCAATTGAAAGTAGACCCTGCAAAGGTTGAAGCTATTGTAAACTGGCCTAAGCCAAGTACTGTAACAGAAGTCAGAAGTTTCTTAGGTGCAGTCCAGTACTAGAGAAAGTTCATTGCAAACTTCTCCTACATTGCATCATCATTGCACGCATTAACAAGTACAAAGACAACTTTTCAGTGGGGAGGTCCACAGCAAAAGGACTTCAACACTTTGAAGGAAAAGTTAAGCACTGCACCAGTTCTGGCTTTACCAGATCTACACCAGCCATTTGAGATCGAAACTGATGCAAGTGGGTTTGCCATGGGAGTTGTTCTTATGCAAGGAGGTAAACTAGTCTGCTACCACTCTGAAACCTTTTCAGGAGCAATAAGTAACTATCCTACTTATGATAAGGAACTTTATGCATTAATTCAAAGTGTTAAGAAATGGAAACATTACATAATGGGGAAAGAAACTATAATCCACACTGATCACCAGCCACTACAATACTTGCAATCATAGTCTAAATTGTAGCAAAGTAGGCATTTTAGATGGCTGGGATTTTTACAACAGTTTCACTTAGTAATTAAGTACAAGAAAGGTACCCATAACAAAGTAGCAGATATGCTTTCTAGGCCTCCTGTTATGAATACTTTGATCATCCTTAAAGGTAGTTCCATGGTGCATGAAAGTTTTCAGGAACAATACGCTAATGATGAAAAATTTAAGGATATTTATTCAACTTTAATTGTAGGCAAACAAATAGAAGAGAAAGATTACTATGTGCAAGATAAAATTTTGTATCATTTGGGAAAGTTAAGTGTTCCAAAAGATGAACAAGCACATGTAATCCGTGAAGCTTACACTTCTTTGATTGCAGGACATTTTGGGGTAAGTAAAACAATTACTCAATTACAAAAATATTGTTACTGGCCTAAAATGCAGAAAACTGTCGCCAAATACATTAAAGGTTGTATTATGTGTGCAACTAGTAAACCAAGTAATAGAAAACTAGGGTTGTACACACCATTACTTGTTCCATCTCGTCCATGGGAAATTGTGTCTATGGATTTTGTTGGGGGTTTACCTATGTCTAGGAAGGGTCATGATTATCTTTATGTAGTAGTTGATCAGTTCAACAAAATGTGTATCTTAATGCCATGTAAAAAGCAAGTCACTGCTGAATTGATAGCTCAAATGTACTTCCAATTTGTATGGGTTCATTTTGGGTTACCTACTTCTATTGTATCGAATCAAGATTCTTGATTCCTAGGGGAATTTTGGTTAGCTTTGTGGGGACTCATGGACACTAGACTAAAGAATAACACAACCTTCCATCCACAGACTGATGGACAGATAGAGGTAGTAAATAGGAGAGTTGTGCATCTACTTAGAGGCTACTACAACAAGCATCCCAAATTGTGGGATGAGAGTCTTCACTATGTGCAACATTCTTACAACCATGCAACACACTCTTCTACAAAGAGGTCTCCTTTTGAGACTTGGTTTGGTTATGTGTCTAAGACTTCGATGGATTTTTCTTTTGGGAAAGATGATGTTGAAGAGGGACACCATGATGCATAAAAGGCTTTGAAGTTCATCCAGAAAGTTCAAGCCATCCATCAGGTAGTGGAAGCACAGTTGGAAAAGAGTCAAGCCAAATACAAGGCTTGACATGATAAACATCACACTGATCATCATTTTCAAGTCGGTGACCATGTTTGGTTACATATCAGCAAGGAAAGAATGCAAGGCAAAGGAAGAAAGCTCAAGCCAATTCAGTATGGTCCCTTTGAGATCTTGGAAAAGATCAGAACCAATGCTTTTTGCCTCAATCTTCCTCCATACATGCAGATCTATTTAGTTGTCAATGTTGAGAACTTGAAGTTGTATGAACCTCCGATGATATTGGATGAGGAGACTGACATTCAGGTTCCATCAGTTGATGATCTTTTACTAGAGTACATGTCAGAGTTTCCTGAAGACATCATCCTAGACAGGAAAACTAGGACTTCACGAAGGGGAGCAGTTGAGTACCTCAGAGTGGGACTGAAGGGGATGAATCCAAGCAAGGAAAAATGGATGGAGATTGGTAAGGTGAGGGAACTTTACCCTCACTTACTTTTCGAGTAATCAAGCTTTCAGAGGTCTAAAAGCTCTCCAGTGGGGAGGACTGATCTGGAGGATCTTCGTCAAAAATTGAAGTTTCTCTTTTATCTTCAGAATCGGTATTATCAGCAAGAGGGTGAAATCTTGACTCCAACGCAACTCGAACGGAGTCAATTAGAGTCTTGAAGCTCAAAATATGTAAGGTCAAACCTATGGTCAACCCTCAAAAAATAGGCCAAAAAGAAAAGGGCAAAAATAAAGTTGTCAAAATCGGCCAAAGTCAACACCATTGTGTAGTGCTCATCATCACGATTTCGACGAAGTTCATTTCATGAAAAATGGAGTCCGTATGACAAAGTTACAGATGGTCAAAATTTGGGTCAACCTGATGATGTGAATGCCCAGTTAGCACCACAACCAATCAGCCCTTGACACTTGTCATCTCCTCAATCCTCCATTTGGAAAATGTTTTGGAAAATATATATATATAAATCAAAAATAAATTAAATGAAAAAAAAATATAAAACTAAACTCCTAAGAAAATGGGATAAAACCCATCTATTAAGAGGGGCACCCACATTATGTGGGAATGCCACCCATGTTATGGGGAGTGACCCACCTAAAGTGGAGGCACCACCTAACATGGGGGTAGCCCACACTTTGTGGGGAGCCTTCCATAAAGGTGGAATCCCCAAATTTAAGGAGGTTTTTATTATTTTTTTCCTAAAATTATTAAATTTGCCACCCCAACAAAATAAATCAAGATTTATTTTGTAACAACAAATGCCCGGAAAAAATAAAATTAGGGGCTTGGAATTTTTAAAGGGGGATATTATTGTTAATTTATCTATGTAAAGGAGATTATTAAAATTTTTATGTAAAAATGGAGAGATAAGGTGAATTTTGTAAATCATTTGGTTGTTAACCAAATTGAGTAAATTTTTTGTATAAAAAGGGGAGATTAGAGGCTTAGAGGGGCAATTGAGAATTCTTCAAGTGTTGGGGACTTAGAGCGTTTTGGGAGATAATTTGTTGTTCCTGTACGATGAGAGAATGCTAGAATTCCGTCGTGCTTGAAGGGAAGAGCTTGCCAGCTATTGTAATGCCAAATTTTTGAAGATATCAATTGGATCATTCTACTCTTTGGAGAGGGACCCGGAGACGTAGTCGTTTTTACGATGAACTCCGTTATCAAGCTATTTGCATTTTCTCTTTCTTGTCTCCTTCTAAATTCTATCTTTTTCTCAATTCCATTAGTTTAATTATGTTATGGTGTTGATTTCATTTAGGTAATTTGGAGATTGGAATTGTAATTGTTATGCATTCTTTAAGCAATTGTCTTAGATCCTAAATCGGATCATGGTACTTATCCAAAGCACCTGTTTACCAAGTTTTCACTATTGGATGAATTATTTCTCTTTATTTTTGTCATTTTATTCTTTTTTTTTTGGTGTCACCAAGATTCTTGTTTGCTAGGTTTTCATCAAGGTGACGGTTTTTTGTATTTTTCATTTTTTGTATTTTTTTAGAACTTTTTCCCTAGCTCTCTGAAGCTAGGTATAAAATTGATAAATGATAGATCCATGGACTACCTTGAAGATGCCCTTATCATGTGTGGATGTCTGTATTGGATGAAAGGACTTGATCAGGAGGAGGAGTATGAGTGGCAGATGTGAAGGATGATAGATGTGACAAATGAAAGAGGCTATGGCAGGATCCCTAATGTGCACACTATGTGGGCCATCAGGCTTCAACTGAAAAGGAGCTTGGGCAACCAACAAGCTAGAGTACAACGAGTTGTCATCAAAGATACATTGAAAGACATTTCCAATGGAGGTATATGATGGCTATGTGACATGTATGGATGGAATAGAGTATATGGTATGAGTGAGAGTGACATGGATATAGACCTTGGATCAACAAGTGCTTTGTTTGACTTTTTTCCTTGATAGATGCCTCAATGATTTTTTGTGGAGAGGCATACTTTGAGATCAACTTTTTCTCATTTTCACTTTTGAATTTTATTTCTATTTTTTTTGATAGCTTTTTATTTTGGCTATGGGACTTGTCTTGATCTTCTTTTCTTTCTTTTTATTTTGATCTCCTTTTAAAGATATCTCATTCATTGGAGCTTTTCCTTTATTCTTTTCTTGAGCTATGATTTTTTGATCCATGTCTATAATGCGAGTGGACGCGTGTGAAATGGGAGAAGTAGGTGAAGTGAAAGGAATGTTTAGTGGATGAAAGGGAGTGGCAATGCTATTAATGGAGTCTTTTGGACTATCCTTTTATGTACTGTTAACACCAAAGGAGGCTTGCACATCCTTAACGAATTGGAAAGATGATTTAGTAGAGATGACAATAGGAGATTCATATCCTAGCCCAAGGTAGGTGGGATGGAAGGATGATGATTGGATATCCTCAAAGGGGTCATGCTCAAAGAGTGGGTTATCATAAATTTCTTGGTCAAACAAGGGGCTATAATAGATATGAAAAGCTTGAGAGGAATTAGATATGGAAAAGGCCGATGTGTCATCAGGGTCTCGAAAGGTTTCAATCCAAGCATGACCATCCTTTTGTGCTCCTTTTGTAACTATCTTGACATCAACGTTGGAATTTTGATCTCTATCAATGACATTAGCATTGTAGTTTGCTGGTAAATTATCCTTATGATATTCTCCACATCCCACGTCATGAATTTGGACCTTAGGGTTTGATGGTAGGGTAAATAGAGTGTATGACTTGGTCAATGAAGATGGATCAATGTAGTGATATGATGTGGTGATGTATGTAGATGTGGAAGGATTTGCAATTCTTGATGGGTCGATGAATTTGGAAGATGAAGACGTTGAGGCTTCACAGTTGATAGGCACCTTAAATTCTGAGACACCTCATAAGTTGGTACAATATTGGAATGGATCAAGGTCTCTATATATAGTAATTTTGGTGCCATCAAAAGGAAATTTTAGGCATTGGTGATACATGGAAGGGACGGCTTTCAAGGCATGGATCCAAGGTCAACTGAGTAAAATGTTGTATGGGAGGTCTAGATCTAGGACTTGATAGGTAGAGTCCACAATGACTGGCTTGATTCGAATTGGAAATGTAATTACGCCTCGAGAGGAATGTTCTTCATCATTATATGTCTTGATAACAATGCTTCTTGTGGCGTCTATGCAAGCATAAAAAAATCCTAATGCCTTGACCAATTTTAAGGAACATATATTCAGTCCCGCTTCACTATCTACTAAGACTTGTCTGACCTTATGTTTATGAACAAAAAATTTGATATGAAGGGCATCATTATGGTTGGATTTGGATGATGAATAGTCTTGGTCAGAAAAGGTGATATGGTGGGGAGTCATGAGATATCCTACCATGGCTTTGAATTGGATGACATCAATATCTTGGGGAATGAAGGATTCTTGCAATATTTTATCTAGGATGGCCTTATGGGCAGGAAAGATGCGTAAAAACTAAAGGATAGAGATTTGTGTTAGTGTTTTTCCAAGATGGTTAATAAGATTAAAGTTTCCTTTAGGTTGGTACTACTTTTTTTGTGGATGTGATTGCGACTACGAAGTGGAAAGGCCAGCTATTGTTACCTTTGGTTGTATAGGGGGAGGAGGGCCAGCTATGGTGACCTTTCCACTGTGGGTGGTGACATTGCATTCAAGGGCCTTTTTGATGGTGACTGTGTAGACATGTTCATAAATTTTTCTAATGTGATGTATGATAGGTCCCCCAGAATAGTCATATCCAATATGATCATAGTTGGCTCGACTATTGTTATTTGTATTTGACGAAGAAAGTTTTCCAGAACCATGATCCTGCAGTGGGTTCTTGTGTATTGTATGATCTGCATTAGAAGAAAATTGTGGTCCACTAACTTCAATGATATGCTTTTCAATAAGGTCTTGTACCATATTTTTCAATTGTTTATAGGAAGAGGTTTTTTGTCCTTTTATTCGGTGATAGTCATAAAATGCATTATCATCCCACCAAGATGGTTTATGTTGGAACTTAAAATTTTTGCTATGTGTGTTCCATTTTTTCCTTGCCTGGTGTCAATTGGTCTTCCTTGGTGTTTGGAAAATCCTAGGGTTGGTGTTTTAACTTTATTTTAAAGTAAAACCCTAGTGTTTGTTTTCCACCCTGGTTGAGGTTCTTATTGGACATTACCTTTTTTGAAGGGTATTAGAACAACTTGTGCCCCATCATTTCGCCTAAGACTTTGGTCCCTTCGATTTTCATTTTTGTAGCCTCTACAAGTTTATTTTTCCCTAAGTCTAGGCCGACCCTGTGCTTCATCATTTAAAAACAACTTATGTCATTGTTGTCATGTCGGCCTAGTAATGCCCCCTTGTCTTATTAATAAAGGTTATATTTTGCAAAAGTATGGTGTTCACGTTGTCGTTGATCATGTGCCTTCAGATATCGACGGTTTCCCGCCATCCCGTGATCAAGAATTGTAGGATCGTGGTATCACGGGTGAGCGCCATGTGTCCCCTCTGGGGGATGAGGTTCACACAATCATTGATCAAATGACTTTCCTACTATTTCATCATTGGAAGGTGCTCACTTTTTATTTATCGTGAAGCATCAAGATGTTGCCACATGTACAAGGTGGGGCTCATGGAAATTTTGAGTGATGTATTTTAAATATTTCATTACTTCCATAGAAAAACATTTAAAATAATATATTTGATAAGGTCATGGAAATTCATTAAATGCACAAGGACAGAGAAATTAGGGCAACTGGTCAAGTCAAGGAAGATCTATGGTGGAGATTAGAAGTTGAGCCCGACTACATCCTAGTCATTCCTCGCCATCCCGTGATCCAAAAATGCAAGATCACGATATCACAGGCGGGCGGCACATGTCTCTTCCTTGGTGGACCTAATGGAGGTAGGTTTGTGTGCTTTCGATAAAATTTTATTGGACATCAACGGTTGCCCACCATCCCATGACCCAAAATTGCAGGATGGCGATATTGTGGGTGACTACCACATGTCCCATCCAATGAAGCCGAAGAAATAAAAGGGCAAGTTACTAAAGTTCTTGCGGGATGCACGTGCTGAAAATTGACAGAGATGTTTTAATCTTGGTGGAAAATTTTCTCAATACTTATGGATAAGTTTGGTGACTATTTTGAAGTGACAAGATCATTAATGCTCAAGATCAATAGTTGCCCACCACTGCACGATGAGAAGTCGAAGGATTGTGATATTGCAGGAAATCGCTACGTGGATTTACTTCGCAATGTATGGTGTGATGGGCCCTTGTCTACCATGCTGGTGATTTTGTCAGCTAGTTTTTGAAGGCAGTCATTTGATGGTTTGATTCAACTAAAGGATCGACGGTTGGAATTTAAAGTTTGAGTCAAATTATGGTTGGATTCATTTTTGCAGTGTGCAAGTGAGTTTTAATGGTGGGATGGATGCTTACTGGTGTGATTCAATAAATATGTGTACTCTTTGGCCTGATGCTTGTCTGCTCCTTCATTCTTTATAAGAAGGATATCAAGGCCAAAAGTACAAAGGTAGCAAGTTAGTTAAATTTTGTCAATTTTAGGTGAAGTTGTAGAGCAATTTGTAAAGTCTGACTATTTCAGGAAGTATGCAACTTGGGTTTTGAGTCAGTATGTAACAGGTTTTGAGTTCATGGAGGTTTAATCTTGTATAAAAGTACTAGCATTTGATTTAAAATGAAAAATTCAAGCTCATGTCTCTCCATTGTACTTGCATAACTAAACCTTGAATAAATTACCAAGGATTGTTTTATCCATCTCACTTTTGTGGTCTGTATGATCCTTGTTTTGGCTTTAATTCAAAGAATTAATTAAAATTCTTGAATGGGATTATAGGAGGATATGTACTGTATAAGGATTTGGTAAATAGTATTGAGGTAGAATATATATTGATGAAATTGTAATGCAATATCATCAAGGATTCCATATGTTATTTGTTAAATCTATTATATGCCTTTAGATGCTTATAAATTTGACTCCTGCCTAATATTTATATGGCATTGGTCTAAGTTGTGATTACCCATATGATTCAGTATTTTCTTGTCTTTCTTAGAAGCTTGTTGCAAATTGCAAATCAATGACCATCTTAGACTACCTTATGTTGTAGTTATCTCATGCTCCAAGTAGTTGATATTACTAATAAATAGCCAATTTATTTCAGTATTATCCTATTGTGTTGAGCTATTAGGTGAGATCATTTGTTATTGTTAATGTTGTTTACAACAATGGTGTAGAGGTTGTAAACACATTAAGGGATCACCCTCCTGGGTCTTGTAGAGCCCAAAGTGTAGGAGGTTTCTTAATGTCCTCGTTAGTTGGTCTAGGTCCTTTGAGCTGCCCCTGATTGGAATTGGAATTTCCATAGGTATATTAGGAGACAAACCTGGTTACAGTGTAAAAAGAAACCAACAAGATAGCGACTCTACTGGGGAACTAACTTTAATATTTCTTGTCAGTGTGTCGATTGTCCATTTTGCATAGAGTTGTCATAGTAGTTCTATGATTTGAAGGTTGAGCCTAGAATTATGTGTTAAGTCTATCCATTTCTTCTATAAAGCACTTTTGTGTGTTGAAAGTACAAGGTTCCAAAGGTTTTCATTCTCCACCACGTGCCTTTAGGTATTTGGTATTCCCAAGCTGATTGGGTGGCAACTTTGAAGTCTCTGCACCAATGTTCATTTTATTGTAAAAGGATTATTATAAGTGGAAAACATGTGGAATAGTACAAAGAATGAAGAACACCTAGTCATTCATGAGGAATCACTCGGAATAGAGATTGGAAGGTGGAATTCCCAAAACGAAAAGAAGGACTAGATAAAGAAAAGACCAAAATATATTAATGTTGCTTCCACATCACATGAACCTATACACCAAGGTACAAGTAAGCTTTTACACCCTATCCATGAAAATCTTGAAGAGGTGTCTACAAGTTCATTGTCTAGAAGTTCAGATTCAGATAGTTGTTGATTTTTTGATGCATTATTTAGTGCACCTATTCAAGAAGATGTGACATGTCAAAATAAAGGGATTGTTAGTGTTAAATATGCTAAAAAGAGAAGTAGGAGTAGAATTTGAATCCATCATAGAGAATGCACCAGTGATGTGCCTCCTCCTACTGAAAATGATCTAAACCTTTTATTGTCTTAACATGTACTAGAAGAGGTCAATTTAATAGACCTAAGTGATACATCAAGTTTTGATGTGACTTTTCCTGACATTGATGATGTTTTTGGAGACATTAATTCTTTGAGAAGGGAAATCCAAAAGCAAGCTGAGCTCAGGAGGAAAAGAGAAGAAGAGAGAGAAGCAGAGTTGAGAAATGCTATGATTGAAAGGGATAGGTTAATGAGACAATTGAAAAGCATGAAGTTCCTAAACCAACAAGAACCTAAACCAAGTGTTGAGGGCCCAGTTGTACAAAGGACTACTAATAGAGGAATAAAACTTGTGTCTGAAGAAAACCCAATAGGACACATTGATGTCTAGCCTAAACCTGCTAACCCAAAACCCTGAAATCATGTTAGGTCTCAACCAAATAAGCTTGTCTTAGATAAGGGAAAGAAAAAATTTGAGGGGATCAAAATAAATGAGAAAGTGATTCCCCATTCCACTCAACAAGATCTTCAACCACATGTGTCATTGCAAACAAAATCTTCCTTAGAAAAGGCTAAAAAGGAGAATGAAGCTTTGGCATAAGAGTTGGAGAAAGCAGAAATTGAGGCTGCAAATGTAGAAATGAAGAGGAAACTAAGTTTCCTAAAGATTTTAAACATGGATGAGGCTGCACAACTTGCCACCTCATCGAGTCACCAAGACCCCACCATAAACAAATCTAGCCTAAAGACTTGCAAATAGATCTATAAATCCAAATTAGGATGGTTCTAAAGTACAAGATTTAGGGTCTGGTGTTGATCCTTAGAAGAATGAGGGATTGTTTCAATGACTACCTATACAGTTAGAAAGGTATACACCATTATTCTTTGATGGTATCCCTGGTTATCGAAATCCCATCCTTGCTGACTTGAGAGAAAAGATGAATAAGTTTGTTGGTGATAATGTTGTAATAGTAGAGGAACACTTGAAATATTTTATAGATATGTTGAATGATTATGAGGTAGAACATGAAGATGTTGTAACAAAATTTTTTGTACAATCTCTGGTAGAAGATATGAGGGATTGGTATAGAGGTCTACTTAATGCTAGTATTGGTTCATGGGATGAGTTTGAAAAGTGTTTCAAGGAGTAGTATGGTGATAAAACTAATGATATTTTTATGTTGAATGAATTTAATAACATCAAGAAGTCATTGAATGAGCCTGTAATAGAGTTTAATTTAATATTTCAAAAAGCAATGTATAAATAACTTCAGGTTTTAAAGCTTGGTGAAAATGTTTGCTTAACTACATACTTTAATGCTTTTGATGCTAAAATGGAATATCTTCTTAGAGATAAGGACCCTCAGACTATGAGGGATGCATTTAGGGTGGCTATAAATATTGATAGTAACATAAGAGCTTTCGGGAAGTGTGGTAGGAGAGAATAACCTGCACTTTTAAAAAATCCTAAGAATAAGACTGAGAAGATTCTAGCTACAAAGCCTAAGGACGATGAAAAGTAGGAAAAGGTTTATAATACTCTAAAAGACATAAAAAAAACTATTGCTAAGCAAGAGAAGGTTATAGTACATGAAAGGAAACCCTATAATAAGAATGATAGGTCACTCATATTGCAAAACTATCATTATAATACAAATAGGAAAGATGGGAAACCAATCTTGCCTAGCCAAAGGCATAAAACTGATTAGCATACACCAGATCCCTTGCAAAAAAATTTAATGAATCTAGTAGCAGATAGACCATGGTGTGAAGTGTGTGAACACCCTCATGATCAAAATTATTGTGGTATTGCTTAGTTGCTTGTTGCTAAAGAAGGGGAATAGGATTTCCATAATAAAACATTTGAATATGAGCAGAATGATGTAGATGTTTGTATGACCAGATCAGATGTTGATGAGGAATATTGTTCTTCTAATGATGAGGTACAAGAAGATGATGTGGAAAATCAAAGGTAGAGAAGTGAGATCAATAGATCTTTTCTGATGAGGAAGGTGATTTTGATCACAATGCTTACAATATGGAGCAGGCTGAAGATTTAGTGTCTTTAAGGAGACCATCACAATAAAAGATTGCAAGATTAATTGAATAAATGGTTGCCCAAATGAGAAGTTCACTTCAATTGAGAAATAGAACTATGGGCGGTGAGCAGGGTAAACCTACTGGCTTGTTTATTAAAGAGAAAAAGGATTAAAATAGAGGTATTGAGGTTGACAACAAAAAAGATGTTGTGAAAGTCAAAGAGGTTAAGAATTATAAGGTTTGGACACAAAAGAATGAAGCCCCAAAGCCTCAAGAAGATGTGACTTCGTCACTGGTGAAGACCAAGGTGATCACAAAGGTAGTTGAACCTGTTGTAGAGGATAAGAAGCAAAAGAAGCTAGAAGGAGGTAATTAACAAGAGAAAAAGGAAAATGATGGAGGTATGATATCTAATCTGCCTAAGTATGCACCTATAGATATGTTTCATGTGCTTTCTCAAGTTAAAGTAACTTTAACTTTGTTAGAAATGGTGAGAATAAATGAACACAAAGTAAAGAAAATAGCCTGGATAACAGATGTTGCTGGTAATAAAACTGAACAAGGAATTAGAAAAGAAGAAAAGGAAGTGGAGGGAATTGTGTCACAAATTCCTCCTATATATTTAGGAAGTTCTATTAACATGTGCCTTGAAAATATAACTCCCTTTTTCTTAAGTGTGGATATAAATGGGAAAAATTTAAGAAATTGTATGATAGATTCAGGGGCATCAAATAATGTTATGCCATTCAAAATAATGGGGGCATTGGGCTTAACAGTAGATATTGCTCAAGGTAAATTTTATGCTATGGATTCAAGGGAAGTGCTAGTTATTGGAACTATTAGAGTATTTCCCTATTAATTAACTAAGTACCCTGGCAAGGATTTAGTCATGACAGTATTAGTCACAAATATCCCACCTCATTTTGGTATGCTTTTGTCAAGAAAATGGAGTGCATCAATGGGGGGTAACATGCAATGTGATTTTTCATTTGCTACTTTCTCCATTGATGGTAAAGATGTCAAAATTGAAAGAGAATCAAAAGTACCTCATATGATTGAGCATAGCCTAATTGAAAACATGACATGTTTTATTGACAGTCGTATAGATGAGTTCAAGGTTGAGGAACTCCCTAACAATTGTGACAAGCCTGCTGTAGTGATTGACACATAAATAAAACAATTGTCAAAATCTAATAACTTGTGGGTTATGTGTTTTGATGGTGCAAGTTCAAAGGAAGGCTCTAGTGCAGGTGTCTTGTTACGATCACCAAGTGGAAAGACATTCAAGTTCTCTTTCACTTTGTTATTTGAATGTACAAATAATGTGGTAGAGTACGAAGCCTTGTTATTGGGGTTGAGATTGGTTGCAAAACATGGGATTAAGAAGCTCAAGGTAGTTGGGGATTCTGAGCTTGTGGTTTCCCAAGTCATATCTAAGTATGTATCAAAGAACAAGGGGTTGAAGCAGTATAGGAATGTTGTTTGGGATGAATTGGAGAGCTTTGATGCATTTGGCATAGCATGGATGGAGAGAGGTCACAATAAGGTGGTAGACCTATTAGCTAATATTGCATTAAAACCAGATGACTTGTCTTATGCTGGAATTTCAAAGGTTGAAGTGCAAACCAGGCCATCAGTCCCTAATAACATAAAAAATTGTCAAGTCTTTGATAATGATGATGATGTGTTAAGATTCTTGAATTGTGTTGGAGAGTATGAAAATCAAGAAATTGACTTTGGAGCTTTTGTTGAGAATGTTGATGGTAAGGATACCATATTTGGAGATGAGGTTATTCAATTGAAGAAAAATACAATCCCCAAAGGTCTAGTTGTACTAGAAAGAGTATTTGATAATCAAGATAAGACAAAGGCTAGTCACACTGCTTCCCATCCTGATGACTTGGAAGAGATAAATCTTGGAACAAAAGAAACCCCAAAGAAGGTGTATATTGGGAAGAAAATGTTACCAAAGGTAAGAAGGATGTTGATTGATTTATTAAGGAAGTTTAGGCATGTGTTTGCATGGTCTTATGATGATCTTAAAGCATACATGGAAGATCTCTTCCAACATGAGATTCCTTTGTGTGATGATGCCAAGCCATTCAAACAAAAGCAAAGGCCTATTAATCCCACTCTAGCCCCCAAAATGCAAGAATAATTAATGAAATTAAGGGATGCAGGAATCATAAAGCCAATCAAACATTCATCCTGGGTGTCAAACTTGGTACCTGTAAGGAAGAAAAATGGAGACATCAGATTATGTGTAGATTTTAGAAATTTGAATGTGTCTTCATTAAAAGACAATTATCCAATACCCAATATGGAGGCTATGTTGCAAAGGGTGACAGGCTGTGAATTAATGTCAATGATGGATGATTTTTATGGTTATAACCAACTTATGGTCAAGGAGTCTGAGTGGTTTAAGACAACTTTCACCACACCATGGGGAATGTATGTCTATATAAGAATGCCATTTGGTCTAACAAATGTGGGAGCTAATTTTTAGAGAGCCATGGATGTGGCGTTCTCAAATTTCATTAACCTATTTTTGGTGATTTATCAAGATGACTTGACAACATATTCTAAAAGGGAAGGGGATCATTGTGAGCATCTGGAGAAGATATTCATTAGATCCTTGGATTATGGTATTTCTTTGAATCCAAAGAAATGTGTGTTCGGAGTACCAGAGGGAAAATTATTGGGACATATTGTTTCCAAGGATAGAGTAAGAATTGATCTAGAGAGGGTAATTGCAATTGATAAGGTTCCACAACCCTGAAATTTCAAAGGGATACAATCCTTCTTTGGACATATAAATTTCTTGAGGAGGTTTGTGACAAATTTTGCTAAGATAGTTCACCCTATTTCAAAAATTCTCAAGAAAGGAGCCAAAGTTGAATGGAATGAGGAGTCCGTGCAGGCTTTCCAAGCCATTAAGCAAGAAATAAAAGAGGCTCCTGTGTTAAGGACCCTTAATATTTTCAAACCTTTACAAATTTGCTCATTTGCTTCATTCCACACAATTGCAGCTGTGTTGTTACAAAAAAATGCAGAAGGTTTTGAATAGCCTATAGCCTTTTTCAACAAATATTTGCAAGCTACAGAACTTAAGTATGATATAAATGAAAAATAGGCATATGCACTGGTGAAAGCAATAAAGAATTTTAGGCCTTATTTGATGGGAGCTATTGTAAATTCCTATGTTCCTAATGTCGTTTTTAAGGACATCTTCACACAACAAGAAGTGTCAGGAAGAAGATGTAGATGGATAAATAGGATCTAGGAATTCAATATTGAGGTCTAGATTACTAATCTAGTAAGAGGACAAGGATTGGTCAAGCTTATGGCCTAGAGTAATCTCGAAGCAAATAAGATAAATCTGCTAGAAGAAGAGAATAGATCACACATATGTGATATGGAGTATTTTGAATGGTACAAAGATGTGATATATTATTTGCAAAGAATGAAATTTACTGATAATTTAAATGAAAATGAGAAAAGAACATTGAAGTTACATGCTATCAAATATGTTATTGTAGATGGAAAGCTCTGGTGGAGAAATGGAGAAGGTTTCATGCTGAAGTGTGTTGACCAAGATCAAGCAAAAGAACTTTTCATGGAGATGCATGGTGGATTTTGTGGAGGGAATTATATGGCCAAAACAACTGCACATAAGATAATGAGGGTTGGATTTTGGTGGCCTATAGTTTTTAAGGATGCACATCAACTAGTGAAGACATGTGATGCCTATCAATGTTTCTCTAGTAAGTTAAAGTTTTTGGTAACTTGCCTCTAAAACCAATTATAGTACAAGCTCCATTCCAGCAGTGGGGTATTGATTTTGTAGGAGAGATAGCATGTAAATCTAGTGGAGGCCACTCATGGATATTATTGGCTACTTATTATTTTACCAAGTGGGTGGAAGCAATTCCAACAAAGAAAGCTACTACTGACTTCTTGATGAGCAATATATTGACTAGATTTGGGTGTCCAAAAAGAATCGTATCAGATAATGCAATGTGTTTTAGATCTAAAGAATACATAAAATTTTGTGAAAAGCATGGCATCCAAATTTCTTATTCATCACCATATCACCCATAGGGAAATGGACAAAAAAATCAAGCAATAAAAATTTGATGAAGATCATTAAAAGAATCCTAGATTAGAATAGAAGGGTTAGGGATTGTAAGTTGAGATTAGCAATCTGGGCAGATAGGGTAACTGTGAAGAAGGAAATTGGTTGTGCCCCATTTGAATTGGTTTATGGGATCAATGCCAGGTTGCCCCAAAATAATTTAATGAAAATGTATCAGTTTTTCTAGATGTATGACAATGAAATTGACGATGAGATGCAATTGAGAGTGGAAGCTCTTGTAGAATTGGATGAATCCAAGAGGGAATATCAAAAGAGAAATGCAAAGTTGCAGTTGCAAATAAAGAATTTGTATGACAGGAGGGAAGCTGTAAGGAGTTTCAAAGATGGAGATTTGGTTTTAATGTGGAATGCTAGATTAGAAGATAAAGGGAAACATGGGAGATTTGATGCAATCTGGATGGGTCAATTTTTGATTAATAGTAAGTGGGGTGAAGATTCTTACTTCCTCCAAGATATGATAGGGGATATTCTTGAACTGCCAGTTCATGGATAGTTCTTGAAGTTATACTTCACTTGAAGTATTCTTTTCCATGAATAGTAGTTTAGGTTTATATATTTTGTACATAGTTTGGGTTATTTTGTCCAGACAATCCCTTTTGGTCGTCTCTACCTCTTGGTTTGCTTCACCTGAGATTCTAAATCCTCGCTTCATTCTAGTGGAATGAACATCCCCAATTGGAGCCCCTATTGGAACTTCAAATTTTTACTGTGTGTTCCATTTCTGCCCTGCCTGGTATCAATTGGTCTTCTTTGGTGTTTGGAAAATCCTAGGTTTGGGGTTTTAACTTTCTTTCCATGTAAAACCCTAGTGTTTGTTTTTTGCCCTGATTGAGTTTCTATTTGGACGTTACCTTTTTGAAGGGTCTTAAAACAACTTGTGCCCCATCGTTTCATCTAAGACTTTGGTACCTTCGGTTTTTATTTTTGTAGCCTTCGCAGGTTTTATTTTTCCCTAAGTCTAGGCCGACCCTATGCTTCATCGTTTAAAAACAAATTATGTCATTGTTGTCCTGTTGGCCTAGTAATGCCCCTTGTCTTATTAATAAATGTTATATTTTGCAGAATTATGGTGTTCACACTGTCATTGATCATGTGCCTTTAGATATTGATGGTTTCCTACCATACCATGATTAGGAATTGTAGGTTTGCAGTATCATTTATGGGAACCACATGTCCCCTCTAGGGGATGAGGTTCATGCAACCATTGATCAACTGCCCTTTGATCAAACAGCTTGGCCGGTATTTCACAATTGAAAGGTGCTCACCTTTTATTTATCACGAAGCAACAAGATGTTCTCACGTTTACAAGGTGGGGCCCATGGAAATTTTGAGCAATGTATTTTAAATGTTTCATTGCTTCCATAGAAAAAAAATTAAAATAATATATTTGATAAGGCCGTGGAAATTCATTAAATGTGCAAGGACAGAGAAATTAGGGCAACTAGTCAAGTCAAGGAAGATCTACGGTGGAGATTAGAAGTTGAGCCCAGCTACATCCTAGTTGTTCCCCACCATCCTGTGATCCAAAACTGCAAGATTGTGATATCATGGGTGGGCACCACATGTATCTTCCTTGGTGGGCCCGATGGAGGTAGGTTTGTGTGTTGTTGATAAACTTTTATCGGACATCAACAGTTGCCGGCCATCCCATGACCAAAAATTGCAGGATGGTGATATCGCGGGTGACTTCCACACGTCCCATCCAATGAAGCTAAATAAATAAAAAGGTGGGTTACTAAAGTGCTTTTAGGATGCACGTGCTGAAAATTGACGAAGATGTTTTAATCTTGGTGAAAAAGCTGCTTGATAGTTATGGATAAGGCCAGTGACTGTTTTGAAGGGACAAGATCATTGATGCTCAAGATCAACAGTTGCCTACCATCGCATAATCAAAAGTTGAAGGATTGCAATATCATGGGCAACTGCCATGTGAATTTCCTTCACAACATATGGTGTGATGGGCCCTTTTCTACCATGCTAGCAATTTTTTCAGCTAGTTTTTTAAGGCGATCATTCGATGGTTTAATTTAACTAAAGGATCAACGACTAGAATTTAAAGTTTGAGTCAAAGTATGGTTGGATCCATTTGTGCAGTGCATGGGTGAGTTTTAATGGTGGGATGGATGCTTACTGGCACGATTCAATAAATATGTCAGATGTTGTGGTTGCAATGTTTTCGAGTTTTGCTTTAATGGCACTCTTGGCATGGATCTTTGGTGGTCTTTATTGCTGCATCAACTTTTCCAGGTGTGCCAATTGGTTGGTGACATGTGTACTCTCTAGCCCGATGCTTGTCTGCTCCTTCATTCTCTATAAGAAGTATCGAGGTAGCAAGTTAGACAAATTTTGTCAATTTTAGTGAAGTTGCAAAGCAATTTGTAAAGTCTGATGGTTTCAAGAAGGATGCAACTTAGGTTTTGATTCAGTTTGAATAGGTTTTAAGTTCATGGAGGTTTAATGTTGTATAACAGTACTAGCATTTGATTTAAAATGAAAATTTTCAAGCTCATGTCTCTCCAGTGTACTTGCATATTTGAACCTTGAATAAAATTACCAAGGGTTGTTTTATCCGTCTTACTGTTGTGGTGTGTATGATCCTTGTTTTGGCTTTAATTCAAAGAATTAATTAAAATGCTTGAATGGAATTATAGGAGGATATGTACTATATAAGGATTTGGTAAGTAGTATTGAGGTAGAATATATATTGATGAAATTGAAATGCAATATCATCAAGGATTCCATATGTTATGTGTTAAATCTATTATATGCTTTTAGATGCTTATAAATTTGACTCCTGCCCAATAGATATATGGAACTGGTCTAAGTTGTGATTACCCATATGATTCAATATTTTCTTGTCTTTTCCTAGAAGCTTGTTGCAAATTGAAAATCAATGACCATCTTATACTACCTTATGTTGTAGTTATCTCATGCTCCAAGTAGTTGATATTACTGATAAATAGCCAATTTATTTTAGTATTGTCCTATTGTGTTGAGCTATTATGTGAGATCATTTGTTATTGTTAATGTTGTTTATAACAATGGTGTAGAGGTTGTAAACACATTAAGGGATCACCCTCTCGGGTCTTGCAGAGCCCAAAGTGTAAGAGGTTTCTTAAAGTCCTTGTTAGTTGGTCCAGGTCCTTCAAGCTGCCCCTGATTGGAATTGGAACTTCCATAGGTAGATTAGGAGACAAACTTGGTTACAGTGTAAAAAGAAACCAATAGTTTAAACTGCCCAGGATCATATGGTTTGGGGTCCTCAAGTGTGATGACACCATTTTGAAGGAATTTCCTAAGAACTTCTTCAATAGGCTCACCCAAGGGAGTGTATGTACGTCCTCTAGGGAATTGTTTGGGTTGCCTAGGCTTCTTTTGAATTTGATTATTTTTATTACCTTGGTTATTCTGATTTGTTTGGACATCATTAGCAACATAGGTTTGTGTCATCATTTGTGTGTTTTGTGGTTGTTTCCCTTTAAGAGTAATCATAGGACCCATAACATTGATAGCCTTAGCATCGACTACAACATTGTTGGTGACATGTTTTTTCTTAACCCAATATTTGTTTATTTCAGTAAGGGGAGGGTTTGCATTTGTGTTTTTAAGACCATATTTCAGTTTTCCTTCGGCTATGAGGGCTTGTTCAACTTGGACATGTCGTTCAACTAGGTCCACAAAATTTGTACAGTAATGGACACATAAGCCACTTTTCAATGGGCCTAGGAGTGTTTGTACAAACATATGCACTTTCTCTTTTTCAAGAATATCTATGTGACAACGGCTTACCAAGCCTCTCCATCTTTGGAAAAATGGTATGAAAGTCTCACCTACCTCTTCTTGCATGAGTTGGCATAGGTTGGTGATGGAAGTGTCTGTGTCAATGTTGTATGTTTAATTTCACACAATTTTTTTGGCAAGTTCCTTCCATGATTGAATTTTGGGTTGCAATGTGTAGAACCATTCTAACACTAGGCCAATAATACTTTTAGGAAATAGTCACATTAGGTATGTGTGTTCATGGGAAATATCAACACAACTTGTGGTAATTTCACGAAGATGGTCAAGTGGATTTTTTTTCCCTTGTATTTGGTGAAATTGGGTGTGACATAACCAGGTGGAAATGGTGGCATGTACAAACTTGTGTCAAAAGGATAATGAAATAAGTCATAGGACATTAGTGTCTTTCTATCAAATTTTTGCATATTTTCCATATCCACTTTAGCTAGCAAGGCACGCACTATGGGATCATTGGTCACCTGAAAGTTTGGATTTGATTGTGACACGTATTGTTGCGAGATATAAGGTATGTTCTGATTAGGTATTTGTTGGTATTGCCAATTTTGAGTGGGAATTTTCTGGTGAGTATGAATCTATGATGAATATGTGGGAATATGTGACCCAACCATGTGTGTCTGTATTTGAGGTCCAAAGGTATGCATTGGTTGTGTCATTCGAGTTCCTTGTCCATGTTGGAGGAATTGACCGTACGACATGTTGGGGTTTGGCCCTTGGAAGTGTCCATATGGTATGTGGATATTTTTTCCTTGTCCATTTGAGATATTTATATTTTGTCCTTTCCCATGTGGGATGTTCATATTTTTTCCTTGTCCATCTGGGATGTTCATATTTAGTCCTTTTCCATGTGGGATGTTCATCTTTTGTCCTTGTCCATATGGGATGTTTAATTGCGATGATATATTAATGTTGTGTTGAGGGCCATGAATGAAGACTCATCATTGGTTTCCTCCAAAGGGATTAAATGAGATTCCACCATAAGGTTATGATGAAGATGCCCCCATTTTCATAGATGAAGATCCCAACATAGGGTTTGTGGGATTTTCTCCCGTTGATGTGGACCTAATGGTTATTCCTATCATTTGGGATGATGATGTGGACATTGTAGGCATGGACATAACAGATGTTCCTCCAATAGATGTTGTATTAGTTGAGGTGGAGGTGTTTTGACTTGTGGTGCCACTAGATGTCACATTAATGGTGTTAGTAGCAACTTGTGTGGTGACCAGATTGTTATTGCTATTGGAGGCATTGTTCATGTTTTGATGAGATGTCATGGTTTGTGTCATGATGTACGAAGAAGAAGGTCTTATGGTATTAATGTTGAAGCCTTTTGGTAATTTTTCCCCTTGGTCCAAAAGCATAGCAAGGTATCTATCAGGGTTGTTCAAGACCAATTCTTGTACAAATGAAACTATGTCACGGTTTTGAGTGGCAACATCTAAATCCTTAGCTAGTACTTGTCTATTTTGGTCTCTCTATATGATTTTTTCAAAAAGTGGATTTTGATAGGAAGTTTACATGGTCATGGATGATTGTATGTTCAAATTTTCAAATAGCTCATCATAAATCCAATCATTGGGATTGATGTTGGTGTTGGTATTGTTGTCAAAGTCTTGTCCAAAGTCTGCCATTTGTCTTTTCTTTCTTTGAAGTCTTGTTTCCACCATCAAGGAAATTGCTCAAATGAAGATGATGACAATGCAAGTATGAAACTAGTCTATGTTTTTGTCTTTTTGTGTGATAAAGGTTGATGATGTGAAGAGATAAATATGCCAAAATCCAAAGTGACAATTAGGATGTCGATGTTGACTGGGACAATGATAATGTCAATTAAGAAAATGGAAAAGTGCAAAATGAGGACTAATGAGGGAACTAATGCAAGGTATAGGTTTAAAATGACAACTAGGATGAATGATATTTTTTTGATTTTTGTGTAGAAATAAAGTATGCAAGGTAGGAATGAAAATGAATGCAATTTGGAGACAAGAGTACATAAGCACTCTAAGCTTAATCTTTGTTTTTTATTTTAGTTACCAAAGGACTTGTTGAAAATGACAAAGTGAAAAGGTCAAGATGACTAGTGAGTTTTCCTAACTAGACTGTTGAATTGGAAATCCTCACAAAAAGGACAATGACTAGAAATAGAAATGAATGACATAGTCCAAGATAACCTAGTTTTGAAAGCAATTATTTTGCAAATTGTGATAAGGTTAGCCTAATCCAAAGTATGCAAAAATGAAAACCTAAGGTCAAGCTAATGCTAAAAATGATGATTATGAACCTAATGGATAAAATTAAAATTTGAAAGATTAAGCCTATGGTCAAAAATGTAGACTAGTGGTTGACTGATGAAAATTTTGAGCAACTTCAAGGTTGGTTTCTGACAAAGACCTCTTGAAAAAAAAATGTTTGGCGACCTAAGACTGTTTGGACTCAAATTTTGGTTTGTATTAGAGTTTTGTGTGTATCAAGAAAATGCATCGTTTGAGGCAGCGAATGCACCATAGTATGGTGGATGTGTTTTAATAGTTACATCACAGGTTGCAAAATTTTTAGTTTTTTGATGTTTCAAAGAAAAAAATATGATTTGTCAAAGGTCAAATGTGTGTGTCCAGATTTATGAATGTTGTGAATATTGTTTGAGACTCCAAAAAACACTTGACAAGCACAATGTTTTAGTGTAAGAAAACGAATGTAAGACAAGCAAGATCCTAATAGGCCAAGGGTTTGTATACTTGGTATAGCCCACCGATATACTCCAGATTGGTGTTGAACACCTCTCCTTCTCAAGAGTGGATAGCTTAGAAGTTTGGTGACATAGGCTCCCTCCTTAACACACACTTCTATAGGCATGCCAAATTTAGATTCTTGGGTAGTCACTTCATAGGAATTGCTATCTCTAATCAAGGGAGTCAGTAGTGAGTATCTTCATGCATGATATTGTACCCTACACTATACCAACCAATGGCTGAAAATGGCTAGTTTCTAAAATAATAGGTGTCTAGTAAGGGCATATGTTTGAGTGGCCACACATGAGGTGAGAGATTAATCATCGATTAGGTGGCACTCCAACCTGAATAGGTTACACTCAATAGGGTTTATGGGAGTACTACTTCATGTGTGTGACACATCCGTACTCATGGTACTTGAACTTTCCTCAAGCACCCATTTTATATCCTAATTGGAAGTGGCTTGGCTTTAGTCTATTACCGATCGGGTTGTCCCTTAAGGAAAGTCCATTTCTAGAAATATTAACCATTTCTCTTACACCTAGGATCGCATGAGTGTGCAAGGGGAGACAATACTTTGATTATTAAATTGTGAGGGTTACACAAAATAAGGTGGGTCTAGTTTTCTAATCACCTAGTTTTCACAAGGTGAGAGCATAATCACCTACTACCTTCAAGCACATGTTCATTTTAATGCACCAATGGAAGTGTTTTCTAAACTAGAAATCACAGACACATTGTTTGAGAAATGAGTCTTCGACTAACGGAGCTGAAAAACCACAAGTTAGTAGTTTCATAAATGTCTTGGACCAATGAGAAAGTTGCAAAAAACTAAGTTAGGACAAGAGATTAAAAACCAAACTAAAACTTAAAAGTTAGTAAATAACTAAACTAGAAAATGAAGAGACTAAACTAAACTAAGAAAAGGAAATCAAAGAAAACTAAAAACTAAGAGCTTCATTTTTTTGTTGCTCCAAAAGAGCAGTTTTTCAGAGCCCCACTCCAAAGCCACATGCTACAAACAAAAGATTAGTACAAAAAACTTAAATGAAAATAACAAACTAAAATAGTGATAACTTTCTCAAAACTAAACAAAATTTTAAACTGTAGATATCTATGGAAAGCTAAGACATAGACCTTCAAAAACCATAATTTTTTTTGCAAAATCCTACAAGACAAAAGTGTTATAAACAAAAGAAAATTCAGTTCTTAACAACTAAATCTTAAAAAGTTGTGATCACTAAAACGTCCATAACTTTCTCAAATCTTAACAAAATTTTAAACCGTTTTGAGTTCTAGAAAGCTGAGAACGAGGCCTACGAAACCCAGATAATTGTTTTAAAATATTTTATGTGCCTATTTTTATGTGCTCAAAAGAAGATGACATGATTTTGTATGAATTCTTAGCTGTAACTTACAAAATAGCAAAAATAAATGAGAAAACACACAAATTTCTCTACAAAATTGTAAGGTTCACATTGGGTTCACCAATATGAGATGGGGTTAAAAATTAAATAGCATAGATAAAGTGATAGCCAACACTTCTAAACTATTAACCTCATATAAACAAGAGAATACAAACAAATGGAGATATCAAAATGAAAGCAAACAAAATAAAGCACTCCCCATATTGTAGTTGATTCCTTCTCTTGCTCTCCTTCTTGTTATGTAACTTTTCCCTTAGATTTGTTGAAAAACTTGTGCAAAACTTGTAAATGGTAGCAAGAAAGTTGGAGACAATTAGTTGTTAAGGTGAAAATGGAGAAGGAAGGTTGCTTTTATAGACAACCCTTCAAATGGACGGCTGAGATTAATTCTCTAGAAGGATTTGAAGATCAATTGTCCAAAATTGATGCACCAAGAATATGTTATTCTTGGAGGAATCATGACAAACAGACATGCAGGGACATGCAAGCTATGACATGAAATAATGACAGGGTATCTTTGACCAAGTGGAGGTGCATAAATAATTTATTTTAAATTATTTATTCAAAATGGAGGAAAATGACAAGTTTCAAATAAATAATTTATCCAAGTTATTTATTTAGAGAAAATTGCAAAAGGAGCATTTAATTAAATTAATCAATTTAATTAAATGGGGAGGTGAAAATTAGACATGGGTAATTAATTTGAATTATTTATCCAAAAGAGAGGAATGAAGCACAATTAAATAATTTTGACAATTATTTAATTATAGAAGAATAAAAGGTCAAATAATGATTATTATTATTATTTGACTATAGATGAAAGATAAATAATTAAATAAAAAATAATTTATTTAATTACTGAAGAAAGTGATATATTAGCAATGCAATTAAATAATTTTAATTGATTAAGATAGAATAAAGATGAGAAGGTGAATTAATTAAATAATTAAAAATTATTTAATTAATAGAGGAATGCGATCAAACTTAATTGAATAGTTAAAATTATTCAATTATCGAAGGACAATGACCAAGAAAAATGACACTCGTGAACTTAAGACATTTTTCAGTGTCTACAATTTCAATAACAATAAGAAAATATATATAATATGTTAAAGAAAGATATATCCTATTGGATTGTATGTCTACATAGAAGAGGACATGAAAAATACATGAAAGTACTTTTGAGTATGGGCTTGAAACACTACTTATAATAAGTTTTTAAATTCGATATAAAGTCATTAAAAAAATAAATTTAAATAATAAATACTGAATTTTAGCCATCCACTTACCAATTTATAGTTTAACCATTTCCACTTCCATCCTCGTCAAACTCAAAAGCGCCATATTTTTGGGAAGATGATTACTCTAACTTGAACTTATTTCTCATACAACCTATCAATAATTGTATGTAATACTTGTTGAAGTTTCCTTTTTGTATCATTCTTTAAGATCACCTTATACCCCTTCTTCATTATTCCTTGCCTTGAAAGAACATCTCCTAGATTGAAAGGGAAAGCGCAACGAGCCCCTCCAAAACACCAACCAATAACTATCCATTCTCCTTGCTGCACCTTAAAATTTGATCCAAAAGAAGGGATTGCAAGGTAACTATTAACTTCAATAGTGCAAAAGATGGTTACGCAATATTGTTCCCAAATAGGGGCAAAGCTTTCTGCAATTAGTGCATCAGAAAAGAGATCTGGATTTGAAATTGATGACGCTCCATCGACAACTTTTCTAACAACTAAAAATTCAGGCAACACGATCTACAATTAAAAATGAAAAAGAAAAAGCTCTATTTTCATTTACCAAAAACTAAAGACATTATTTAAGAAAATCAAGGAAGGTAAAACAAAACTTAAGGGTAAGACTAAAAAATTTCTCCCTTGCTCTCCTTTCAAAGAAAGAAATATGGTTGACTATTTAAAGGAGCCTTAAAATCAGTACCTTCAACATGGAAATGCAATTCCCTGTTATTGCAATGTTGCAAAAGAAAAGTGTCATCTTTTTCAATCCAGATAGATAATCAACACCTTGTATGGTCTATAGCTTCTCACAAGACTAAATTGTAATTTGCTCCAAACAATCTAGTCTATGATCACAAATCACTGCCACTATTTTTAGTTCTCTACATTATTCTATTATGAGTTCCACAAGCGTTGTTGGAAAATTTATGTTTTGTAGCTTCCCACATCTGGCAATGCTAATCTTTTGAAGGCATGTTCGAAGTGTAAAATATGGTAGCTCTTCAAGCTCTGCACAATCAAACAATTTAAGAGATTTCAATGAATGCAACTCATCAATGCCTTTTATTCTTTGCAGCTTCTCACAAGTCTCAATTATCAAACAACTCATTCGAGCAACATTTGACAGCTCTTGTAGCTCCAAACGTTCACTATTATCACAAATCACTTCCACTATTTTTAATTATTTGCATTCCTCTATTCAAATTTCCACGAATTTTGTTGGAAAGGTTATATTCTATAGATTCCCACATCTGACAATGCTAATCTCCTAAAAGCAAGTTTGAAGTGCGAAACATGGCAGCTCTTCAAGCTCCACACAATTGAACAATTGAAGAATTTTCAATGCATGCAGCTCCTTAATGCCTTTTATGCTCTGCAACTTGTCACAAGATTGAAATGTAATCCACTTCAAATAGCTGAGTCATGCAAGATTTGGCAACTCTTGTAGCCCCATACATTTACTATGATCACAAATTGTTTCCACTATTTTCAGTTTTGTGCAACTTTCTATTTTGAGTTTCACAAGTGTTATTGCCAAATTTATGTTATGTAGCTTCCCACATCTGACAATGCTAATCTCCTCAAGGCAAGTGTGACTTGGAAAAATGGGTAGTGTTGTGAAATTTTTGCACACACGCCCCATCAGATGTGGGGTGGGGACCCTCTTTTCTCTTTTGTATCTCTGCATCTTGGCTTGGTCAAATTTTGGTTTTTCTCTTCTTGGGAGGTTATTTTGGGATTAAGTCTAGACTGGGTTTGATGAGGACAATATTTTGAGGCTCTAGGGGAAATTTGCAAGTGTTAGAATTTGAAAATGGGGATTTTTAAGTGAATTTTCAATATTATATGTAAATTTTTTTGGTACCCATGGATAGAAGATGAAAAATTAGGTAGGGTTGCTTTTTGAATTTTTTGAAAATTCCTTCTACAAAAAAGTTATGAGGTTTAGGGGATTTCGACCCTGCAGGGAATCCGAGAAATTCCATCCCTGAAGGATTTTCCCAAAAATTCCTTGACCCCCTCAAAATCCCGAGACCTGTCAAAAACCTAAAAATTTCCAAAAATGGAAAAAAGTTTCCAAAATGGAATTTTTTTCCAAAAAAATGGAAATTTTTAGTTGAAACTTTAAAATGTTCTCGAAAATGAAATTCTTGAGATGGATAGAAAATTTTGAAAATAAAATTTCCAAAAATGGAAAGTTTCTATATAAAAATGTAAGTTTTTTTAAACAACGGCCAAAATTTTATTCAAGTTTAATTTGGATTGGATTTTTAACATGTGAGCTACTAATGATGATATTTTTTTTTAGGATTAAATAAATATTAAAAGGGGAACTTGCATATGGATTCGTTCCAAAAGGGAAATATGAAAGAGTTCAATTCAAATTTTAAAAGTGGAACTTGCATAAGAATCCGTGCCCAAACTATCTATAGCTGGAAGGAGTCTTTTGAAGACATGTGAAACTGATTTCATCATCTAATCAGGGTTTTCATTAATGACAAGTTGGCATAATATTGTTTTCTCATTGTTCCATGATGTAACTATTTTGATGCAATTGGGTGATGATGTACAATGAGCTCCCAAATTAAATGTAACTGTTGGATGCTTCTAGAGGTGTAATTTGTGCCATTGGATTGATTTAATCTTGGCCTTTGATTCAAAATGTAATTTTCTATAAAAGGCCAGTGCCTTCTCATTTGTCAAAGAAAGACTAGGTTAGAAGAGTTGATTAGAAGCCAGAATTGGCTAAGTTAGGAGTTAGATTCTACAAGACAATAGTTGTAGGAGAGGAAAGAGACTGTAAATTGTTATGTAATGCTGGAGAAGTTAATGCAATTGGATTGTTGATTTGGAAATCTTTGTGTTACACTTTAACAATTTATGGTTTCTTGTTCTCAATTCTCAATGTTAGATGTAAGATTTCAGTTCTTTTGCAATAATGGTAAAATGTTAATAATGTTGATCGATCTCTGGTCCATACTTTTAGCAATTTGTTGATTGTAATTTGCCGTGTAAAGTTAGTTTGGGCCCTATTTTGTGCTAAGTTCAACTATGGATGCTTGTTTACATTGCGCCAGTTATTGGGTATGTGAATGAATGTTCAAATTATGAAAATCTTCAGTTTCCTTAGAAGATTGCACCGTTTCTGTGGAGTTGTAGGCTTTTCCTTGATCAAACAGAGACTAGTTTCATTGGGGATTTGTCCATTTGCAACATTCATCATTGTTGTGATTGATCTTAGGTCTTAGTCTAAGAAATCTCTCTTAACCCTTATCCTCTTTTGTTGTTTATTTTGAATTTGGGTTAATTTTAGGACTGAAAGCATCACCATATTGTTGCATCTGATGAAAGTACGCTTCTAGCATTGTTCATTTGTAAGGTCTCTTGTGATTACAAATATTTTCACATTATCACTAACCTATTTATGCATTATCAAGACCTAACATTAGAGACCTTGGGGTTATCTCTTGAGGCTTGCTGATAGAGATTTACCTTTCAAGAGAGATAAGATATTATATTCTGTCTAAGTTGTTGCTATGCAAAAAACACCATCAATAGGTAGCTCTTCAAGCTTTGGGAAATCTAATATGATTAATTGTTTCAAATTTAGACATTTGAACAATTGAGGACCATTGAGGTTCAGACATCTAAGAATTTTGACCATTATGAGGCAACTTGGACCTTGAACAAAAAGCATTGTCTCAAGCTCCAGACAGTCACAAATGTCCAAAAAATTTAGTTCATGAATCTGTGGACACTTAGAAATATTCAATTCTACTAGCTTCTGAAGATCAAATATTCCTAACACAATTCTCAGCTGACTAGAATTTTGAATTGTAATATTTTGCAGGGAACTTGAACATAAAACTCTTATCTTTTGAAGCTCCAGACAATTCGATATGCATACTTGTTTCAATTTTTGATATTTGAACAACTGAAGATTGTTGAGCTTCCAACATCCATCAATGGTAACCGTCTCAAGGAAAGTTACACCTTGAAGACAAGGCAAGATCTCAAATACCTGACAAGCCGATATGATTAATGTTGTTAGATCAAATTTACCCATCACTCTTTTCAAATTTTGACATCTAGACAAGATAAGACTGTTGAGCTTCACATATCCATCAATTGTGAGTCTCCAAGCTACTTGGACTATTAAGAGATGGTAACATTTCAAGCTTGGGATAGTTACAGATATTTATGCTTACAATATTTTCAACATTTAAGATTCTTGATATTGATTTCAAATTTTTGCAATCATCTAACTCAAAACATGTTGGCTTGAAAGAATAATCAACATTGATACACTTCAAGTTGTTCAGACCCACTAGACACAGTTGCTCAAACACCAGACAATTAGAAATGTCCAATTCTACCAGCTTCCTAAGATCAGATATTCCTGACACAGTTTTCAGACTACAACAATTGTGAGGTACATTTTTTTCCAGGCAACTCAAATGCACAACACTTAACTTCTGAAGGTCTAGGCACCTAGAAATGTTCAATTCTCTCAGATTCTTTAGATCAGATAATCCTAATACTCTTTTCAGATGATTACAATTGTCAATTATAACCTTTTCTAAACTATTTGATATTCCTGATAAATTTAATTTTCTTTTCAATGAAATATGATAAATCTACAACTCTTTCAATTGGGTGGGTGCCTGAAACTCAAAAAAAAATTGTTTTAAACTTACATTCAATTGGTAGTAATACTTAAAAAAGGTACCATTAATTGGAAATTTAATTTTCCTTGGAGAACATAATACCTGTACGAGGCTCTGCCACAATGGTTTGAGACATAATTTGCTGATTATTGGACATCCCAAAATTTGAAGAGGAATCCTTGAACGAAAGCTTGGTTGTAATAAATTTAGATTTAATTTTAGAAAATAGGTCTAACATGAATGTGTACGTCAAGCGAATTGTTAAAATCACTTATATAAAATATTTCTAACATGACTCTATTTGTTTTTGATAAAGGGAAAAATAGATTTTGAAGGGATTCGGAACCCTTATACAAAAAGAGCAAGGCTACAGAAAAGATAGCAAGCAGCCAGCGAAAAAGATTAGCTCCACAACAAGACCAATCAAGATTTACAATTTACACTTTTCTTGTGGGAGTGGAGAATTATGTCGAAAGAAATATTTATTTGTTAAGTGAGTTCTTGAAACCATTTATATCTTAGAAAGTATAATTTGAAATGATCTCTATCAACTCTATAAATATTTATATTTAAATAAATATATGTTTCAGGGAAATTCACCGTCTATAATTAGTTCATCATCAATAATTTATTGTCATGACAAATTTATGACATGTACAATTCATCACCAACAATTTATCGTCATGGCATATTCATCATATTTCCTAATTATATATGTGATGAATTACTGGTGGTGAATTGTACACGTAGTGAATTTTCCTAAAACGACTAACAGAATGCCTAAAACTCGAAATAAATTTGTTCTTTTAACTTGCATTCAAAGGTTAGCAATAATAAAGAAGGTACCTATACATGGTTGCTGACTTTTAAACGTCACAAATTTTGAAGAGGAATCCATGAAGGAATGCATGCGTGTAACTTAATGAGATCCAGGTAAAGGTAAAAATTCATATAGTCGAGCTTAAGCCACAACAAAAGCGTTGATGTGTCAACACTGACATCTGATTCCCCTAGAAGGAATGTAATTTGACAAGTGATGGACTTGTCAAAAAATGAATGGAAACATCTGTGTTTGGTTTGAGCGAGGACTTTTTGGAATCCTTTTGACTCCTGCAATCTCAGATACAGCTCAGACTTGTATTAAGATATTCAAAGATGTAAAAATATCAATTCATATGAACAACCATACTAGATATTTAAGATCTCGTGGATGTCACAACCATTGAGGGCTCAATTCATTTTCCATTTCTCTTCCTAAGTCCCGGAGATGGTCATGCATTCTCAATACATGTCTCTCTTTTATTTCTTGAACGAGAAACTTGCTTCTAAGTGTTTCCAGGGCATGTTGAGCGTTCCATCCTGATGCCTCCCATGCTTCCATGGCAATTTTTTTTATTTTTCCAGCGAAAAAGCATGCAATATCCACGAAAATTTGTTTTTCCTCGTAGTCCAGTGCATCAAAGCTTATTTTAAGACTTTGATGTATGTCTCGAGGCATTATCTCACTAACCTTATTCAATTCTAAAATCCAATAATTCTGATCTCTGCCATGAACATGACTGCCAAGAACTTCAAGAGACAGAGGTAACCCTCCACAAACATTTAGGAACGAGTTAACCAGATTGTCATAATCCTTAGCCGGATGGGGTTGGCTGAAGGAATGCCAACAAAACAGCTCTCTCGCGTGGTCTCTATCCATCCCTTTTAGATTATAAGCAGAAGTAATTCCTGTGTTTACAAGCACCCCTACATCACGGGTTGTAACAATTGCCAGGATATCGACTGACTTCTTTACAATTTCCAAGATAAGTCGATCTTCCAACTGTTGCACGTGATCAATATCATCTACAACAACTAGGAAACTTAACTGGTTTCTCCTTCGTATGCAATCCCAAATATGACTTTTTCCTTCCTCTGTACAATGAAAATTGAGTCCATCTTGCTGGAAGAGATCTTTGAGGAGTTTCCTTTGTAACGAATGAAAACTGTTATTTTTATAGGCTTCCCTCACATCGAACAGAAAACAGGCTCGCCCATATTGGAAGTGCTTTCGGTTGAACAACTCTTTGGCCAGAGTTGTTTTGCCCACTCCACCCATTCCAAAAATGCCGACGATCCGGGCCTTCTCTTTGTCCCCTTCATTCATACGGCACTGCCTTTCAAAATCTTCCACAAGCTGATCTAGGGCACTCCCTTTCAAAATCTTTCACAAGCCTGTGAAGTCCCACTGGGTATTTGGCAACATATAGAGATTTTTTCCTTTGAACTTCTTTTTGGACAGCTGATACTATATTTTTGCAGTCACTGATACTTTACAAAGAAAAGGGGGATCTTAATTAGAAATAAATTTGGTTTATTAAAATATAGCAATTTCATCTATGACAAAATTAAACAATGTAGAATACACAAGTACGACAGAAACACGGAGAGCTTACATGAAATTGCTGCTGATTTCATAGCCTGTGATAAATGAAACAGATTGAAGGGTTTCCTTCCAGTCCCTAAGCTTTTCCATATACCTCCTCTTCTCTTCATATTTTGTGAATGCTTTGGCATACTCTCCCTTATCTACGAAGCGAAGATCGGAAGGTTTCACTCCATAAAACAATGGAATGATCTTAGCTCTACTTTGTAACATGAGAGCCAGCTCCGTCAAACACCATGGGGACTCTGCATATCCATTGGAGAAGATAGCGATATGAGCCGAAGCAGAGTGGATGGCTTTCTCAATGGTTGAAGGAAATGAATCACCGAGTTCCTTATCCTCCGAATCAAGAAATGCATGTATTCCTAAGTCCTTAAGAGAATTATAAAGCTGAAGGGCTATGGTTTGTTTGACATCAGGGCCCCTGTGGTTGATGAACACATCATATAATCTTGAAGCTTCCTCTACTTTCCTCCGTGTGCCTTGAGGCTCAATTCCAGAGAAAGCTTCATGTCCCTCATTTCTTGGGTGAGATGAGGAAGAGGATGCCATTGGTTAACGCTCAACAAGAGTGAAGAAAATAGATTGTTGGTGCCGGGCCAGAGCAGAGGGAATTGGATCGGAGTAAGCATAAATAGAGAGCATTACCTAAAAACTGTAGATGTTGGAGGTGAACATTTTCCTTCCTGGAAACGACCAAGAAAATAAAGGGAAATGCCTAGAAAACAGGGCCCCACCAATGTCAACTATGCAAAAATAACTGGATTATGTTATATAGTTGATTTCTGAGTTTTTAAGGAATTAATCTATCGGCCACTTCTGGAAATTGATTAAATTTTGAAGTGTTTGACCCGTCCAATCTACTCGGGCTTGAAATCACATCCACACCCTTACTCGCAAGTATCGACATGTCATCTCCTTGTGCCTTCGGTCGTGATAGTCGATGTCTGAGTTTTTTAAGTAATTAATCTCTCGGCCACTGTTGGAAATTGATTAAATTTTGAAGTGTTTAATGCGTCCAATCTATTTGGGCTTGAAATCACATTTCCATCCTTTCTCGTCAGTATCAACTTGTCATTTGCTTGTGCCTTCGACGGGTTTAACCAGCACATTTTAAACATTGATTGTTTAAGTAGTTTGGTCATGTGGACCCCCTTTAGTCTATATTTCTCTTTCGTGGACCGATTTTACATTTTTTTTTTTGTTGTCGTTCTCGTTTTTATTAGCATCCACAATTTGGGAAGATTTTGTTATCCTTAAATTTTACCATTATGCTACCGTGGGAGCTATAGGGGAGAGGACCCGTAGTTGTGGATTCTAATTTCGTGCTTCTAATTATTCTATGTGGAAATTTCAAATCACTCCCAATTTTTAACAACAGCTTACTTGGCAAGTCCCCTGCTTATAACTTTTGTTTCGGGATCACATCATCAAATATGATGCCACATCAGCATGCTTTTCATCAAGGTGTCCAAAAAGACCCAAAAAAAAATGAGACCAATACTTGTGCATTCACATCATGGATAGTTGAGCGCTGATGTGTTATCACAAGATTAGTTGCTTTTTAGATCAAAGGAATACATTTTGTTTAATTATTGGTAGTCAAGTCACAACTATTGAACATGATATAAATAACTACTATCACAACTATTGGGCATTATATAAACAACTACTATCACAACTATTGAAACATGCTCAACTATTGGATCCTATCCCGTAAATGTTGTAGAATTGGTCAATGTGTCTTGAAGATTTCTTCGTCGACTACAAAATTGAGCATGCTTTGAAAAACATATAGAAGCAAGAGTCAGTTTCCTCTATGCAGAATCTATGCCAAGTGGAAGAGAGCTCCTCAATGTTGGTTTGTTGCATGAAAGAGAAAATATGGTTTCATACAAAGGGTTCTTAAACCCACATGTATTGGGTGAGAAAAAACAATGAAGAATGGGATTACAAGTAGAGGCTTAAGATGCTTACTATCACATAAAGAAAATGAAGATATGTAATTGTAAGATAACATGTTTGAACTAATGTTCGCACGTTTTCATTTTTAATAATTGGATTCAAAATTAAAATTTGAATTAAGTGACTTGAATTAGTGTCTTATTAGTTGGATTCACTAATTTGAAAAATTTGGCTTTATTAATAATCATTTCAACAATTTTATTTTTTATTCAATATAAATAAATAAATAAATTATTTAATCTTTATTTTTAATTATTTTAACGGTTTTATATTTCTATATAATTATAAGAATGAAAAATAATTCATTTATCTTTATATAATTATAGGGATGAAAATTGTATTATGTTGATAACCTTTTTTATTTATTTTGTGTTTATTATTGAACAATGCCTTGGTATATATGCATTCTAAAAAATATCATACTCTAATGTAAAGTCAAAAAATATTTACATAGATTTTACCTCACCTTTATCTACACTTGAGATCCTATGTTTATTAACACCTCACTTCATGTCCCCATATACTTGTTCTAACCATCTAATTATCCATAATAATATATGCATTGATTCCTAACTCTATGTTCCATCTAATTTATCCCAGCTCAAGTTCACAATCATGGGGTCATCCTCACAATTGTGAACTCAAGTTGCCTAAATTCAAATTGGCCTATTGGTTCCCTTTTCCTTTCTCAACTAAATTCATATGTGCACAAATGTGTGTGGGTGTTTATATAATTTATTATGTATTGGTATTAAAACATTCATTTCTATTCATTTCAGAAAAGACACATACATTCAATTATCTCTCATTCTAGGAGGATCTATAAGGTCAATGAATAATAATGCATTTGGATTTGGTGTGTAAAAACAAGGGACAAGTCTAATTTCTAAGGAAATTATATGTTGTAAGTCATCAAATTAATATCCTTACTTGGCTTAACATAACAAAAAATAGTGAGCCTCCATCAATTTGGAGATTTTATCCAAGAGGTAAATGGTTTTAAGGCAAAGTAGAACAATATAAATTCCTTAAATGTAAATTTATATGATTTTATTACTATTAATGACTCTATTCTCATGTTTAAAAATTAAACTCAACAATTTTAAAATATGATTATAGGGTGTATTATTTCATCATGTATTTATATATCTATTGAACATCTATTTCTATGTCATCTTTTCAAGTTCACTTTTTTTGTCTTTTTTACATAGTTTCTTTATATAAATTGCTGAATAGGACATGTGATCCTAGATCCAATTAGGCTAATGAGGATTATCTCCTTTTCACTTGAACTCCACATTCAAACATAAACCAACTAGGGTTTGATGGTTGACTTTTTTCCACAAGGGAGAGCCAACCTCCTAAGATTTATGTTGTATTGAGTTGCAAAAAAGATAAAATTGGTGTGTATTTTAGCAAGCCTATTTGATATGTAGCCCTAGATCTAAATCTATAATTTATCGCATAGACGAAACTAAAAATTCTCAAATAGAAGGAAGATCTAAAAATTAGAGACAAAGAGGAACCTAAACTAAAAATTTGAGCCTGAAGTAGTTGGTCAAGAGTGTGGGGTGTCCTAGACCAAGTTCTTTCTTTTTTAGAATTCAAAAGTCCGATTGGTGTGTTACAATTTGCTCTTCATTTCTTGAGCTATCTTCTATTCAAACATCCATATTTGATATGTACACATGAAAAGAGAGGGAAATGTTGTGTTGTATAGGGGATTTCCTAATTCAAACCTCTTTTTGTTATTTCTACCTCCATGTACAACAATTGATGATGATCAAGAGGGCATGCCCTAGGTTGGGTAGAGGCCAAAACAATAATAATTGACTGAAATTGATAAATGATAAATAATAATGTTACCTTGATGTAAAAAACCTTGAAGAAGAGATGCCACACTACAAGTTGATTGATGAATTCCTTGATTGTTTATAGACCTACAAAAGGTTAGTTCCAAAAACACAATAGCTTGTTGTAGATAACATGTAGATGATAACTCGGTACTTCTCCATAATTGCATCATAATCACTTCTCATTCTTTATTACCTCCTTCCTTTTATTTCTAATGTTCAAAATGAAAGGGAAACATGTTTATATATGCATTGTAATTAATTCTTTTGAGTAGGGGCTAACTTGGGGGTCATATTCAAATCATAAAAGACCACCAACTCAAATTTCAAATATTTTAAAATTTTCTTTTTGGTCTAGGGCACCCAACATCCATGACTGGTGCTTTTTGGCCTAAAATTATTGGGGTGATGGGGATTTAAATATATTTAATTGATCTAGCCTTGAAATGATTAAAATACTATTATAATTAATGTTATAAGAAAAATAGAGTGTCAAGGTAGTATGAAATTGTCATTAGTGACAATTTTTTATGCTACATTTAGCCCCCACTTTAGTGAGAGTATGATCTTATGTTCATACTCACACTAAAGGAATAAATATGCATATAAAAATGTTGATGAGACACTTGATGACACCAGGACGAGTGTGTTGACACTAGGACGAGTGTGTAAGCCCCCAAATTAGGATCTCATTGATTGCAATGTTAAGATAAAAATTCACATAAGACAATAAAAGATTCACTCACACATGGCATTCAAAGGAAAACCAATGAAGTACATATTAAAAGAATATACAAAGCATGCACAAAGTAAACACATTTTATACAAAAAATGCATGAAGAAGATACAAAATACACATGAAATACACCAAGAAAATACACCAAAGACACAAAGTAGACACATAGAAATGATAAGACAAACAATATAAACATAATAAAATACAAACACAAGGGTTAGTACTAAAAAGGATTTGAGTCAATAAGGTGAATATACCTTGAACTTAATTTTTTATGAAATACCAAACATCAACCATTGAATTTATTTTCTAAACAAAATGGTAATCTCATAAGGATGTTGATTCAGTCATGAAACACATGGCTCCAATAGCAAGCAAATTTTGGTATTCTAGGTGGCCATGTAAAAATTCTCAAATCCATGAATAAAAAAGTCTCACTATGCCAAATCCATGGACTATTTTTCCAATCATGCTTTAAAGGGAGTGCGTAAGGGTTTAACACCATGCCCGAGATAAATTGATAACCATGCCTCAAGGGGTGTTATAAACAACAACACCACCAAAGGGGTATGCTAATAAGTGAAATATCACAAGATGTCTATGAAATGGATAGGGTAATATGCCTCCCCTTAAAATATCAACATACTTACTATGTTGGTATTTCAAGGAAATAAGAGATTAAGAGGAGATCCTTGGAAAGAATACACACCTCCCAACACTAGTTATCCTTTCCCCCCAAGTGTAGAGACAAGGAAAACCATGAATTTGACTTAATCAAGAAGTTATGGATAGTTGTAGAGGATATTTATAGAAGGAAAAATCATTTATGAAGAAGAAAGACTTGATCAAAGAAAAATTAATATTTTTCTAATAACTTTCCAAAAAATTCTTATTTCAACACCAACATCAATCCATTATAGACATAGGTATAAAAACTAAGTTGTGTTTATTAGAAATATTACTTTTATATCAATTCATTTTATGTCTCAAGTTTATTTTTGTGAACTAAGGACACTTTTACATATGTGGAGATCAATTATACGATAATATAAACCCGCATAGGTAGTAGAGTTGGCTTGGGTAGTGGGTTTTCTCCCCATTAGTCTTGGGTTCAACTCCACTCTTGAGTTTAAGAGCTAGGACTTCTTTGTGGGTAGGGGATCTCACCTGTAGGGGACTAGTCTTGCCCTAGCTTGCCCAGGTACCCAAGGTATAGGTTGTTGGGCCATTGGGTTGGGTCATGGGGACACCCCTGTTGTATAAAAAAAATTAAAAATATACAATAATATAATTAATGAACAATACAACTTTATATTCATATACCTATAAGAGTTAAAACAAAGTTATGATCATACATGAAAGCACTCTTGAGTATGGGCTTGAAACATCACTTATAATAAGTTTTCAAATTTGATAGAAGGTCATTAAAAAAATAAATATTGAATTTTAGCCATCCACTTATCAATTTACAGTTAACAATTTCCACTTGGCTCTAGGAAAATTCACGGCCAACAATTCATGAAGAAAATTCATTGCCAACAATTTACCATGGGAAAATTCACCGCCCTGACAAATTCACCTCAAAAAAATTACCACTAGCAATTCACCGCTGCCCAAAATTCATCACATTAAAAATTTGCAATGAATTTTTCATGATAAATTTTCTTGTGGTGAATTTGCCCACTGCCTTTCCACTTCCATCAAATTCAAAGCGCCATAATTTCTGGTAAGATGATTACACTAACTTGAAGTTATTTCTCGTATAGCCTATCAATAATTGTATGTAATACTTGCTGAAGTTCCCTTTCTGTATCATTCTTTAAGATCACTTAACACCCCTTCTTCATCATTCTCCAAAGATCGCAAGGAAAAGCACTTCGAGTTCCTCCAAAATACCAGCTGGTAAATATCCATTCTCCTTGTTGCACCCTAAAATTTGACCCCAAAGAAGGGATTGCAAGGTAACTATTAACAACAACGACAACACAATAAATGGTTACACAATATTCTTCCCAAATAAGGGCACAGATTTTTGCAACTAGTGCATCGGTGTTAGAAAAGAGATCTGAATTTAAAATTGACCGCGCTCCATCGACAGCTTTTCCAACAACTAAAAACTCTGGCAGCACGATTTGCAATTAAAAATGTAAAAGAAAATTCTCCATTTTCATTTACCAACAACTAAAGAGATTATTTAAGAAAATCAAGGAAGGAAAAACAAAACTTAAAAATGAAAAATTTCTCTCTTGCTCTTCTTTCTTTGCCTTCAAATCAGTACCTTCAACATGGAAATGCAATTGTGTGTTACTGCAATGCTACAAAATAAAAGTTTCATCTTTTTCAATCCATATAGATAATCAACACCTTCTATGGTCTGCAGCTTCTCACAAGACCGAATTGTAATTTCCTCCAAAAATTATCCAATCTACGATCACAAATCACTGCCACTATTTTCAGTTCTCTGCATTCTTCTATTACTAGTTCCACAAGAATTATTGGCAAAGTTATGCTCTGCAGCTTCCCACATCTGGCAATGCTAATCTTGTCAAGGCGTGTTTGAAGTGTAAAAAATGGTAGCTCTTCAAGCTCCGCACAATTGAACAATTTAAGAAATTTCAATGAATGCATCTCATCAATGCCTTTTATGCTCTGTACTTGTCACAAGTCTGAATTATCAAACAGCTCGGTTGGGCAACATCTGACAGCTCTTGTAGCTCCAGACGTTCACTATTATCACAAATCACTTTTGTAATCAAAGGAAAATAAAATTGTTAAAGGGGTTAGCACAATAACATTAAAATACATTGAAGTAACAAAGTACAAAGGAAATCAAAATGAAAATAAAAGGAACAATGTTACCATAAATCTTCATCTTCCATGCTTCACCTTTGTTACACCTTCTAGTTTGCAGCAAATCGAATGAGGCCCTCAAGTTTCAAATGAGCACCTAGACTAATGTCAAAGCCCTATGCAAAGGTTGAAGGATTTGTATAAAAGAAATGACCTCACAATAGACTAAAATGACAATGACTGCAAATGACAATATTAATAGCCTAAGTTGACAGAATGAGCATGAGAGAGATCCCAAAATAAGAACAAAATTGCCATTTTATAAAAACTACAATTTTGAATGTGTGGCCAAGATGAGAAGATGACAAATACCCTAGAATCAATGGTCAAGATTGAATGTTGTAGTATGAATTAGGGTTAGGTCAAAATTAGGGCAAGTGACAAGAAATGAATGGCTAAGATTGAATTATAAAATAATTCAATCAAGGGCTGGAATTAAATGAGATATTAAGAGATAAGATTTGATTTGGAAGATAAGATTGGCACGAACAAAGAGGTTGTTGGAGAAATTAAATAATAAAATTATTTAATTTAGGTGACTAATGAATAATTAAATAATTAAAATAATTATTTAATTATAGAGGAATTTGACAAAAAGAATAATTTTAAATTAAATAATGATCTAATTCAAAATTCAAGAGAGTGGACCAAATTAAATAAATAAAATTTATTTAATTTATGAGAGAAGAGGCCAATGAATAATTAAATAATTAAAATAATTATTTAATTATAGTGGAAAGTGGACAAAGATTAAATAAATTAGAATCTATTTAATTTTAAAAGAAGGGGACTTAATTAGTGACGTAATTAAATAAATAAATTTATTTAATTAATCAAGAATAAATAAATGACAAAGGGAAATTAAATAAATTAAGAAATTTATTTAATTAAAGGAAGACTTTATACAATTAATGACGTATTTAATAAATAAATTAAAATTTATTTATTAAATAATCATGAAAAATAAAAGGACATGAATTAATTAAATAATTATGAATTATTTAATCAATAGTCGAATGTGGACCAAAGACATAATTAAATGTTTTAATTATGCTAGGACGGAAGAGGTAAAAATGAAGCTTGCAGGCCTAGGTCATTTTTAGGTGTCTACATTTTTCCCCTCTTTGTCATAATGTCGCTTGTCACGTTGTGACAAAGAAAATAAGTCAAAAAATGCCCCAATGCAAAATAAGATGAGGAAGAATGACAGGGAGGGTAGCGGTATGCCCCCTCGAGAGGACAGACAGGTTCCAAGAACATGGGTGTGCTCTCGAAATTGATGAGAAGACTAGAATATGAAGAGACAAAGAAATGTTAATGCAAATGATATGGATGATGACAAGACGAAAAAATATGCATGTTAGTTCCTAGACCAAATCCTTCAAAACATTTCCATAAGACTAACATTTATTGCTCTTAATCATCATTGGGCGGTAAAATGACACAAATGGACAACAAACACCATGATATGACATAGACCAAGGTGTGCAAGGTCATCCACTTGAAAAATAGATAGTCACAGACAAGGAATGTCGTAACTCATACTAAGGGTGAAGTTGCCCCAATCTTTTTGTCAAGACAACCCACAGACATCAGTTAGAGAAAATAAAATAGGCAAGGAGACATCATCGCACCTCTAAATCCTTCATGGGACATCCTCGAGGTAGCTAGTAACATGACCAAAAAGACAAGATAGTAAGAAAATATAAGACAAAATAGCCAAGATAGCCAAAAGATAAGATAAGAAAGACCAAAAAGATTAATGTTCAGCCATGTAATTTTGTTTGCCAATGTTTGTTTGCCAAAGATTGAATTCTTGTTTGATTTGACAGTTTTGACAATTTAAGAGTTTTGCCAATTTGACGGTGTTGACGAGTTGACGGGGCCTATTGTTAGGAAGGACACATCTTGAAAAAGGCAAAGGACATTTTGAAAAGGTCTAACTCCAAGAAGGACACATCTTGAAGAGGACCAAAGAGTGACGAGATTGACATTGTTTTGAGTAATATGTTTTGGCAAGTTGACTGATGTTGACTGTATGATTGATTGGACTGTGCTGTCTGATTTTGACCAATTTTGACATTGACGTTTCGAATTACTCTCTTGTGTCTGAGTTTGATTGTGTTTGACTTATTTGACCGATGTGACGATTGTGACAAATGCTGTGATTTTATTTTGACCAACTTAAAAGGACTGACCTAATGTCTCGGGGACTCATTGATTGATGGCCTTGCCTACGTAGCAAATGCGCAGAGACAACATAGTTCGACAATGACATGGACTAACTATCATCACTGACTTTGACTCCATGTGACTGACTTTGACATTGATTTGGATGTTTTTATGTTTTTCTTTAGGATGTTTTATGATTTTTTTGTCTTTCTTCAGGACATTTTATAATTTTTTTGGTCTTTCTTTAGGACATTTTATGATTTTTTTGTCTTTTTTCTTTTTTTCTTTTTTTAATTTTAGGACATTTTATGATGTTTTTGTCTTTATTGAGGACTTTTTTCCATTTTTTTTGGATTTTGACGTTTAAGAGGATTGTGACAAACGCATATGATTGATGCTACACATGAGAATCCAAGGACAAACATGATTGTGCCCCTAGTCAAGCTGAATACCAATTGACAGGTGATGACAATGTTGTTTGACATGGGAAGGACGCATCCCGAAACAACGTGAGGACAATGACGATAATGTGATAAAAGTATGGAGGTCTACAACTAGGCCAGGAACACAGTCAAGTAAAATTTTGGATAATGTGCTTGTATGAACTGGACTCGTTGCATTTGGAATGAATTGGTTAGGACTAGATGGGATGATGATTATCCTTAGACCGTTTGACAAGGGAAAGCCAAGATAGGTGACAAGCATAAAAGGATAGGGGGTGGCCTTGGTAAAAGATGAGAGACATGAGACTAAGGGAATTGTCATATGATTTTCAAGGACTATATGGTATACAGACAATAAGACTATGACGGTCAATGACATGATGTTTCGTGAATCGTGTATGACCAAAGGATAGACATGTCAAGAGTTTTCCCAAAGCATGGTTTATATGTGCCAGTTTTATGTCAAGACTAAGGTAGGTGGAAATGATATGGATTAGATGGTCAAATGCCAATGCCAAGAGGAAGGCCTAGGAGATGAGACAACTTGTCCCCCAAGTGTAAGAGTCCACATAGACGATTTATTTTACACATGACGTCTGTTTGCCAGGTTTTCATCATGGTACTTATCCAGGGCGCCAGTTTTCCAGGTTTTCACCATTGGATGAAATTTTTCTCTTTACTATTTTTTTTTGAATTTTTGATTTTTTTGGTGTCACCAAAACGCCTGTTTGCCAGGTTTTCATCAAAGTGACTATTTTTTATTTTTATTTTTATTTTGTTTTGTATTTTTGATTTTGTGGATAGCCTGGATGCTTTAGATAACCACTAACTGTTTTGAATCCACTGACGGTGCCGATGTAGAGACTGGTGCCATGATATGCCAATAATGACCTTGCTGAAGGAGTTGTCTTATCAGGATCGTAGCACTTGTATACAACTAATCGATGTCATTGTGATCCTTTCTGATACTAGAATTGGCCTTATCAAAATACGCACATTGCAATAGAGTGCCATGAGAGTCCTTGTGGTAAAGAGTTGTTGCCATGATGTGACGGATTTGTGACGTAGGATTTTTGGACTTTAGGCGAGATGTAGGATTATGACAAATGATGGTAGATGTGGAAAGGTTGTTTGGATGTTTGGATGAATGACTTTTTATTTTCCAAACTTGGGATGGTGGATGACGGATTTTGGAGGAATGGTGTTTTGAACCAACACTTTTATATGCCTTGATTGATGACCATTTTGAAGGAGGTGGACATGTGTTATATGTGGGAGTCCTCTTGTCTTGTGGCTCCACATTGTGATTGACTTTTGTATTTGACTTGATGTCTTTGTTTGATCCCTCTTTCTTTGGGATCCATTTTAATTTCATTTGTCCACTTGTCCTTTTGTTTGATTCAATGGCCTTTGACATTTGATTTTGATCTTTTGACTTGTAAGACTTTTGTTTTTGTTGGTCCCAAAGGGGAGGTTGATTCATGATAGAATAACGGTTCATGGTGTGGGTGGACGAGGTGTTGGCAACAATCTTTTGACAAGGATTTCTCATGGACTCCATTTTGACATTTGTATCTGACAAAGTTGCCCCCAGTATCAAGGAGGTACCACTGACATCGTTTGATTTGTTTTCTGAGGAATAACCAAGACCTTGATGTCTGTAATTTCCTTGAAGCTGTATTGGTTCAAGAATGCCTTGCTCGTGTATGCCAAGTCCTTTGCCTTGATATTGCATGCTTTGACAGATTCTATTTGCAATGGGGTATTTATTGTTTTGAAAGCAAGATGCTAACCCATCATGATGTCTATGGACACTGTCACTTGTAATATTTTCATGTGCAAGAAATCCTGCTCTGACAAATATAGATGACCCTAGTTGATAAAGTGTCTTAGCTTCATTTTCATGTTGGACATATTCCTGACTAATATCTTTGGTCTGATCATGTGACATGTCAGGTTCAAACGATTCTGTTGGTGCTTCCAAGGAAATGTCAAATCCATCATTATGTTTAGTGTCATAGAGTCTCATGATTTTAGCTATAACTTGATCATATGCAAGCATGTCCCTAGTGGAAGATTCTTTTTCTGGAGGAATATCATCTATGTGTCCCATGGAGGCAAGTGTCTCAGTTTGGAAAGGGTCAATAGTTGAGGCTTGTATAGGGTCGTCAAGTGTTTGATCATGAATGGCGTAAAGGTCAAGGAGTGGATCGTTTTGGACTTCTTTGTCAATGGTAGGGTCTTGGTCGAAGATGGGGTTGTCATGGATTTGGACTTCTTGGTCAAAGATGGGGTTGTCATGGATGATACAATTGGAAATAAAGTCATGGGATGGACTACCTTGTTCTTGACGTGAGGGTGAGATTATAAGGTCATGCTTTGGGCTTTCATTTTGACATGTATCCTCAAGTTTATTAAATGGGATTTGAATTTGGACTATGATAGAATTTTCATGACTAGATGTGGCTTGTGAGGGGGTGACTTGAAAAGGATTAATGACCAAAGGACTAGGATAGGACGTGGGAACTTGGACTAGACTAGTATATGAAGGACTAGGATATGACATGGGTACTTGCATTGGACTAGTATGTGAAGGACTAGGGTATGACGTGGAGACTTGGACCGGATATGACATGGAGTCTTGGACTGGAGTAGGATGTGATGGCATATGATGTAACATGGGGACTTTGACTATATTAGTTGGTAATGATATAGGGACTTGGACTGGATTGGAGTAAGATTGACTAAAATGGGACGTGGAGACTTGGGCCGAATCGATATGGTATGATGTGGGGACATGACACGTGTTGGTAGATGGTTGATAAGGCATGTAGAATTGGACGGGATTGATAGGTGAAGGGTCAGAATATGATGTGGAGGTTTGGAATGGACTAGTTGATAGTTGGTTTCCCTTGTCAAGGTTAGGATAAGGGTGATAAGTGGACGTTTGTTTTGAATTAATGGCAGGATTTGTGTCAAGTGACTATTGATGGTGAGGGTAGATGGATGGAGACAAAGCATTTATGTCAAAGCCTTGTGGTAACTTAGCCCCTAAGTCCAAAAGCATGGCTAGATACCTTTGAGGGTCACATAAGATATATTTTTTTTACAAAGGAGACTATGTCAGGATTTTGCGTTGTAGCTTTTATGTCTTTGAAATATACTTGTCCATTTTGGTCTCTTTGTATGAATGGTTCAAAAATGTTTTTTGATGAAGATTGCATGTTCATGTTGTGAAATGGATCAGAAAAGGTCCAATGTTTGACTTGGTTGTTTCTAAATGTTTGACTGTTGTTTGGTTTGTTTTGGTATCCATAAAACACTTGCAAGCACGATATTTTGACTGTAAGAAAGCACACATCAGATAAGTACAATCCTAGGTTAGGTCAGGACAATATTTGCTAGATTCTATGTAACCGCATATATGTAGCGTGTGAATTCAGAAGCTTGGCTGCATGGGCTCCCCCTTACAGTGCACTCTCTTCTCAGGCCAACCAAGCTTCCAACCCCCATGAAACTCCCATGGCGAGCTGATCACCTCTACTACAAACTGCGAAAGTGTGGATGCCTTCACACCCGACCGGTGTTAAGCTAGCAAATAGAAGGATTTTGGCTTACTACACAAGAGTTTTAGTTCGGGACCCCCGTTTGAGTGGCCATACATGGGGCAAGAGATTAATCACCATTAAGGTGGCACTCCAGCCTGAAGAGGTTAAGCTCAACAGGGTTTAAGGGAGTACAACTCCGTCCATATGACACATCCGCACTCGCAACCGTAGGTTTTCCCTTAAGGTTTACATTTATATACTGGTCGGGGGTAGCTTGGCTTTAGCTCCATTACTGGTTTGAGTCGTGTTGGGGTGATGAAATCCCCAAGCAGGCCCAATTTCTAGAGTTGATAACCATTTCTCTTACACCCAAGATCGCTCGAAAGTGCGAGGGGAGAGGATACTCTGATGTACCAAGTCAAGGTAAATAACAGATTAAAATGGGTCTAGTTTTCTGATCACAAGGTTTTCACCAAGTGAGAGCATACTCACCTACCATTCCACGACCACAATCAAGCAAAGAAGACATGTGTTCTTTTTATATGCACCAAATTCAAATGCTTGCTAATCTAAGAAAGAAAAACAAGCACAAAGTTTGTTTATTCCTTCTTTGACATGCAAATCTACAAACAATGAATATTATTAGTCTCATATGCAATGGTCTTGGACACACGAATGAGAATTGCCACACGCTACAAGAAAAGATTAGTCACAATTATTAGAGAGTTAGCTAGTCACAACAAATCTGATTTTTAGAAACAATTTTGAAAGTAAAATGAAAAATACAGAGAATAAAGCCTATCTAAAATCTCAAGAGGTTTCCAAAAATATAAATAAATCAGAAAAATTTGCTGTTTTGCACCAGAAATTATTTTTTTATGAAAAATCATAAAAAATTATAAAAAATACAAAACAGCTCTAAAAATTCTGATTTTTTTATTGGAGTCGTCTGATGTCATTCCAAATCTAAAAAAAAAATTGTGAGTAGATCCTCAACTGTGAGTGAGATCTAAGCAAATCTATTTTAAACCCTAATTTCAAAAAATCTATTTTTTGACTAATAATTGCACATCCAAATTTAAAAACTAAAGAGTAGACCCCTGTTAAAATTCAAAGAGCTTTCCATAAATATAAACATATCTGAAAAATTCGATTATTTACTCCCAAAATTAATTTTTTTATTAAAAATATAAAAATAATTATAAAAAATGAAAAACAGATCCAAAAAATCTGATTTTTGGAATGAGAGTGTGTGATGTTGTTCCCAAGCTGTAAAAAACATTTCATGAGCAAATACATAGCCATTTGAAAGTTATGGTCGAATCTTCAGCTTTGTCCACAATGACGCCAAACCTGCAACAAAAACCAAACAAGCCTTGCAACAAGAAGAAACCAACTCCAAAAATGGTTTTTTATTTGTCCAAATATGTCGGGTTCACCAATGTAATCAAGGGAAAATCAGAATTTGTTAAAGGGGTTAGCACAATAACATTAAAATCCATTGAAGTAACAAAGTACAAAGGAAATCAACATGAAAATAAAAGGAACAATGTTACCATAAATCTTCATCTTCCATGCTTCACCTTTGTTACACCTTCTAGTTTGCAGCGAATCGAATGAGGCCCTTAGATTTCAAATGAGCACCTAGACTAATGTCAAAGCCCTATGCAAAGGTTGAAGGATTTGTATAAAAGAAATGACCTCACAATAGACTAAAATGACAATGACTACAAATGACAATATTAATAGCCTAAGTTGACAGAATGAGCATGAGAGAGATCCTAAAATAAGAACAAAATTGCCATTTTATAAAAACTGCAATTTTGAATGTGTGGCCAGAATGAGAAGATGACAAATACCCTAGAATCAATGGTCAAGATTGAATGTTGTAGTATGAATTAGGGTTAGGTCAAAATTAGGGCAAGTGACAAGAAATGAATGGCTAAGATTGAATTATAAAATAATTCAATCAAGGTCTGAAATTAAATGAGATGTTAAGAGATAAGATTTGATTTGGAAGATAAGATTGGCACGGACAAAGAGGTTGCTGGAGAAATTAAATAATAAAATTATTTAATTTAGGTGACCAATGAATAATTAAATAATTAAAATAATTATTTAATTATAGAGGAATGTGATTAAAAGAATCATTTTAAATTAAATAATGATCTTAATTCAAAATTCAAGAGAGTGGACTAAATTAAATAAATAAAATTTATTTAATTTATGAGAGAAAAATAATTGAATAATTAAATAATTAAAAATAATTATTTAATTATAGTAGAAAGTGGACAAAGATTAAATAAATTAAAATTTATTTAATTTTAAAAGAAGGACTTAATTAGTGATTTAATTAAATAAATAAAATTTATTTAATTAATCAAGAAGAAATAAATGATTAAAGGGAAATTAAATAAATTAAGAAATTTATTTAATTAAAAGGAAGACTTTACGATTTAATGGCGATTTAATAAATAAATTAAAATTTATCATTTAATAATCATGAAGAATAAAAGGACATGAATTAATTAAATAATTATGAATTATTTAATCAATAGTCGAATGTGGACCAAGGACATAATTAAATGTCTTAATTATGCTAGGACGAAAGAGGTAAAAATGAAGCTTGCAGGCCTAGGTCATTTTTAGGTGTCTACAACTTCCACTGTTTTCAATTGTCTGCATTCTTCTATGCGGATTTTCATGAATTTTGTTGGCAAGTGTTGGAGAAGAGAGATTTATTTGTTGTGATCCATCAAACCAAAGTGAAAAAGTCAAAGAAGCAGTTGTTGTAGAGCCAGTTGGTGAACCAGAAACTAGGAATTTCTCTGTTCTTCTATGACCTGTTCAAAACCGCATCTGCCCTACTAGTTCATGCAGAGACTTTCATTGTATGTGCCTTTTATTGCAACTTCATCCTTGCTTTTTTCATGGCTGAGTTTGATTCAAATCCTAGTTGGAGACTTTCATCAGTTCCGTTAAATGGTATCAATTATGTAGCATTGTCTAGAGCTGTTACTTTGTCACTTGGTGGCAAGAAAAAAATTGGTTTCATTAATGGTGATAAAAAGTGTCCTCAAACTACTGAATCAGGATATGAGGATTGGATATCCAATGATCAGCTTGTTCGATCATGGTTACTCAATTCGATGGAAACTCATATTGCCGAATTTTTCACTTTTTCTAATTCAGCAAAAGAACTGTGGGATTCAATCGCTAAATTATATGGGAACCAAAATAATGTTGCCCGTATTTTTGAACTCACTCTTGAAATTTCTACAACCCAACAGGGTGAGAAAACCTTTAGTGAACACCTTGGGAATCTTAAAAAACTATGGGACGAATTGAACCTGTATCGTCCACATACCACTAATGCCCAAACTCTTTTGAAATGAGCTGAGGAGGATAAAATTTTCTCACTACTTTGTAGTCTGAAGCCTAAGTATGAATACATAAGGTGCAATCTTCTGATGGATGCCACATTACCCACTCTTGCTGGTGTTTGTGCTATTATTCAACGAGAGGAAACTCGAAGAAAGACTATGAGCTCATAATCCAAAACTTCAATGGAGAAGATTGAATCTAATGTCCTTTTGGCTGAAAAGGATGATAAAAGAAAGCCTCACTTTTTCGACAAAAATAGGAATGTTTCTCGCTACAAGGGTAAGAAGGAACTCTATCAATGTGATCACTGCAAGAAAACTGGGCATACCAAGGATCGTTGCTGAGAATTACATCCACATCTCAAATCTGAATATAAGGGTCGGAAGGATCATGCTGATGTAGCCAATACTTCTTTTTCAATCAATCAGTTGGGTCATCTTCTTCAACAACTTAGTAAGACTGTCTCTTCTAGCAACAGTCTGTCCACTTCCTCTCACGTGTCAGGTAATCTTCATGCTTATCTTACTTAGGATTCCAAAATTAATTCCTAGATTATTGATTCTGAAGCTATAGATCATATGGCCAATAGTCCTTCTTCAGTAACCAATTTTATTCTGAAAACTGATAAGCATGATATCTCTGTTGCAAATGGAACTACTGTTTTAGACTTAGGAAGTGGTAAAATTAGTTTCTTTTCTCATAATGCTCCATTTGATGCTCTGGTTGTTCCATCCTTCCCTGTTCAACTTATGTCTGTTGGAAAAATTACTAATTCTTTAAATTGTGATGTCATATTTTCTCCAACATCTGTCATCTTTCAAGATCAAAAGTCGAAGAAGACGAATGGTAAAGGAACATACTCACATGGACTTTATTTTCTAAACTCCCTCAATAAGGCATATCATGCCAGTGGTGTAATTGAAAGTCACACTTTACATAAACGGCTTAGACATCCATCCAACCATATCTTGTCAAGACTTTGTCCCTCTACTTCTGTTAATTTTGATGTCTATGATGTTTGTCAGTTTTCTAAACGAACACGTTTACCTTTTGTCAATTCGTCTTCTATGTCTACTGAGTTGTTTGAATTAGTTCACTTTGACTTATGGGGACCTATGCCTATTGATTCTTATGATGGATATAAGTACTTTGTGTTGTTCATTAATGATTTTTCTCGTGCTACCTGGTTATACTTGTTAAAATCAAAAACTGTAGTGACTTCTGTTTTCAAAGATTTCATACTATGGTGTTTAATCAGTTTGGTGCTAAAATAAAAACTTTTAGGTCTGATAATGGTACCAAATATGTTAAAGTATCTTTTTTAGAATATCTTCAAAGCCAAGGCATTATTCATCAAATAAGTTGTGTTGGAACTCCACAACAAAATGGGGTGGTCGAAAGAAAGAATCGACACATCCTAGAAACCGCACGGGCCCTTATGTTTCAAACAAAGGTCCCAAAACAATATTGGTCTCATGGTGTATTGACCACTGCATATTTTATCAATCGTCTTCCCAGCTGTGTTATTAAGTTCAAGTCACTTGAGGGTATTCGGATGTGTCTGTTATGTGCACCTGCAAGCAATACACAGAGATAAGTTAGAAGCTCGCTCTACTCAGTGTGTATTTTTTGGGTATTCTTCCACTAAGAAAGGGTACATATGTTATGATCCAGTCACTCGTAAACTTGTTGTTTCACGTGATGTCCATTTTGTGGAGTCTGAATATTTTTTTAAAGCTTGTGTTGAATTTGGGAGTCGATCACAGGGGGAG